>JAVYIG010008762.1:27776-85755 GCA_035222895.1 Strongylocentrotus droebachiensis | reverse complement strand
GACCGGTACAATGAATCCTCTCTTTCTCTGATAATTAAATGAAACGTCATAGCTTCCGCGCTTCGCGCGGGGAGGGGCGAAACAAGAATTAAGAATCGAGAACATTACAACGGATCGTCTTCTTTCTCTAATAGTTTAATGAAGTGTCAAGGCTTCCGCGCTTCGCGCGGGAGGGGGGGGGGGGAACTGAATTCAGACAAGAACACGATACAACGAATCGTCTTCTTTCTCTAATAATTTTAATCAAACGTGAAAGCTTCAGCGCTTCGCGCGGGACGAGCGAAAATGAATTCAGACAAGGATTAAGAGTAATAATGAATTGAAACGTCAAAGCTTCCGCGCTTAGCGCGGGAGGGGGGGGGGAACTGAATTCAGACCGAGGATGAAGACTCGGGACCGGTACAATGAATCGTCTTCTTTCTCTAATAATTAAATTAAACGTCATAGTTTCCGCGCTTTGCGCGGAGGGGCGAAACAAGCTTTAAGAGTCGAGAACAGTACAACGGATCGTTTTCTTTCTCTAATAATTTAATGAAGTGTCAAAGCCTTCCGCGCTTCGCGCGGGAGGGGAAAACTGAAAAATAACTTAGTTCCTGGCCCCCGGGTTTAAAGGCCTAAATTTATAGACATTTGGACATTGGCATTTTATATTTGTCGGTAATAATATTGGTGGCTCGTTTTGTCGTTAATCGGCGGCCTCTACACCCTCCCCCCCCCCCTCCCCCCTCCCCCACTGAAAAAGATCTAGCGACTCCCCTGATAACGACACAGTTTATACACTCGAGAAATTTTTTGCAAGTACTACTGGTGAAGTACCGGACCACCGTCTTTGTGCATTGTGCGGCATCAAAGCGTAATTTATACAACGTCTCACGACGTGACAGATCACTTTTCTCTAACTTCTAACTAATCAGAGGGCCTCTTTTTTTTTACATGAAGTGTCGGTGGACATTATTGCGCCAAATGTGGTTCTCAAATTGCAAAGATTCCTACTCTTGGAAGGGTAGGAGAAAGCAATTTTACGTCATATATGCCTGAAAAATGCGTCTAATTTGGTTCTAAAATTGCAAATGCTTCTTACACTGGGAGGGGGCCAAAACCCCCTCCCAGACCCACCCCTTGCTTGGTCGCTCCGCTCCCTCGCCGTTAAAGCCTCGTTCTGTTGCTTCATCGTTTTACATATATTTCACCCCATGCCATTTTGTGCCCCCCCCCCCCCCGGTAAGAAATTCCTGGATCCGCCACTGATGCCCATACCCCTTGAGCTTCGGGGGGCTTCGCCCCTTGAACCCCACCGGGGCTTTGCCCTAGACCCCACTTTGAGAAACGTGATTCAGCGGGGCCTGCATGTTAGAGTGGGGTGATTCGGATTTTTTTTTTTTGTCAGCCCCCCCAAACGTTTTTGCTCATTACGCCACTGCATACAAGATTAAGAGTAGAGAACGGTACAACGAATCGTCTTCTTTATCTAATAATTTAATGAAACGGCAAAGCTTCCGCGCTTCGCGCGGGAGGGGGGGGGGGAAACTAATTTCAGACTAGGATTAAGAGTCGAGAACGGTGCAACGAATCGTCTTAATCTTTCTCCAATAATTAATGAAACGTGAAAATGATTTCAGACAAGGATTAAGAGTAATAATTAAATGAAACGACAAAGCTTTCGCGTGGGAGGGTGGGAGCTGAATTAGACAAAGACACAAGATTCGTCTTCTTTCTCTAATAATTTAATGAAACTTGAAAGCTTCCGCGTTTCGCGCGGGATGAGCGAAAATGAATTCAGACAAGGATTAAGAGTAATAATGTATTGAAACGTCAAAGCTTCCGCGCTTAGCGCGGGAGGGGGGGGGGACTGAATTCAGACAAGGATTAAGAGTCGGGACCGGTACAATGAATCCTCTCTTTCTCTGATAATTAAATGAAACGTCATAGCTTCCGCGCTTCGCGCGGGAGGGGGGCGAAACAAGAATTAAGAATCGAGAACATTACAACGGATCGTCTTCTTTCTCTAATAGTTTAATGAAGTGTCAAGGCTTCCGCGCTTCGCGCGGGAGGGGGGGGGGGGGAAACTGAATTCAGACAAGAACACGATACAACGAATCGTCTTCTTTCTCTAATATTTAATCAAACGTGAAAGCTTCAGCGCTTCGCGCGGGACGAGCGAAAATGAATTCAGACAAGGATTAAGAGTAATAATGAATTGAAACGTCAAAGCTTCCGCGCTTAGCGCGGGAGGGGGGGGGAACTGAATTCAGACCGAGGATGAAGACTCGGGACCGGTACAATGAATCGTCTTCTTTCTCTAATAATTAAATTAAACGTCATAGCTTCCGCGCTTTGCGCGGGAGGGGCGAAACAAGCTTTAAGAGTCGAGAACAGTACAACGGATCGTTTTCTTTCTCTAATAATTTAATGAAGTGTCAAAGCTTCCGCGCTTCGCGCGGGAGGGGAAAACTGAAAAATAACTTAGTTCCTGGCCCCGGGTTTAAAGGCTTAAATTTATAGACATTTGGACATTGGCATTTTTTATATTTGTCGGTAATAATATTGGTGGCTCGTTTTGTCGTTAATCGGCGGCCTCTACACCCTCCCCCCCCCCCCCTCCCCCACTGAAAAAGATCTAGCGACTCCCCTGATAACGACACAGTTTATACACTCGAGAAATTTTTTGCAAGTACTACTGGTGAAGTACCGGACCACCGTCTTTGTGCATTGTGCGGCATCAAAGCGTAATTTATACAACGTCTCACGACGTGACAGATTACTTTTCTCTAACTTCTAACTAATCAGAGGGCCTCTTTTTTTCCATGAAGTGTCGGTGGACATTATTGCGCCAAATGTGGTTCTCAAATTGCAAAAGATTCCTACTCTTGGAAGGGGTAGGGAGAAAGCAATTTTACGTCATATATGCCTGAAAAATGCGTCTAATTTGGTTCTAAAATTGCAAATGCTTCTTACACTGGAGGGAGGGGGCCAAAACCCCCTCCCAGACCCACCCCTTGCTTGGTCGCTCCGCTCCCTCGCCTGTTAAAGCCTCGTTCTGTTGCTTCATCGTTTTACATATATTTCACCCCATGCCATTTTGTGCCCCCCCCCCCCGGTAAGAAATTCCTGGATCCGCCACTGATGCCCATACCCCTTGAGCTTCGGGGGGCTTCGCCCCTTGAACCCCCACCGGGGCTTTGCCCTAGATCCCACTTTGAGAAACGTGATTCAGCGGGGCCTGCATGTTAGAGTGGGGTGATTCGGATTTTTTTTTTGTCAGCCCCCCCAAACGTTTTTGCTCATTACGCCACTGCTTCAGCTCATACCAACTCGCTTGTGGTTGTATTTGAACTCATGTTGGTAGTAATCATGATCCTGGGCCCGATAGGGGAACACGTCCCCCAGGAAATTTAGAAATATAGCTAGAAAAGAAATAAAGCGGATAGAAAGCACATGTTGGGCTTAGAAAATGTATAGAATGCATAATTTCAGCATTCAAAATCTCGCTTGGTCGCTACGCCCCCTCGCCCAATAACACAAAACTATTATGACACTCCTCCCACGCTCCCGGCCGTGATTTATCCATGGTTGGTGTAATCGATTTTTTTCTTCTTCATTTCTACTAGCATAATTGTTTGCTATCACGCAACGAATCGTCTTCTTTCTCTAATCATTTAAATGAAACGTCAAAGCTGGGAAACTGAATTCAGACAGGGATTAAGGGTCGAGAATGAAACAACGAATCATCTTCTTTCTCTAATAATTTCATTCAACTATGAAAGGTCAAAGCTTTCGCGCTTCGCGCGAGAGGGGAAAAACTGAATTCAAACAAGGATTAAGAGTCGAGAATGGTACAAAAAATCGTCTTCTTCTCTAATAATTAATGAAAGGTAAAAGCTTCCGCGCTTTGCGCGGGAGGGGGGGGGGGAACTGGAATTCAGACAAGGATTAAGAGTCGAGAATGGTACAACGAATCGTCTTCTTTCTCTAATAATTTAATGAAACGTCAAAGCTTCCGCGCTTTGCGCGTAATGGGGGGGGGGGGTGGGGGGGGGGGGGTAGAACAGCGAGCTGCCCAAATATGAAATTTAAAAAAAAACCGGGGAATGTTGATATTGGACAAGAGACGTGACGTGAGCCTGCCCCCTTTCCAAAATTGTACCTGCTTGTAGGTACCGGTGCTTCTAATATGACCTTGTCAGTATTGGTATGTTTAGTTGAAAAAACGGTCTGCACAATTTCAAATTTCCGGCCCCCACCCCCCCCCCCCCCCCCCCCCCCCCCTATTGGAAAATCCTGGATCCGCGCCTGAAGTAGGCTATAACTAACACAAGATGCCCAGAGATAATTTTATATCCATTTGGATATTTTGATGAGGATATAACATTTCAGAGATGGTAAAGCGTCTTTTTCTTCGCTCGCAAAATTTAGAAACGGGATAATTTCAGGCTGCGAGTTCATATTCGGGCACCTCGTTGCTCTATATCGTCATGAGTCGGGCAGCATGGCGCCTGAATATTGTTTACAACTTATTTATTGAATTCAAAAAAAAAATCTAAATGAAATTAATATCACAAACAAAGTGCCCTTTTACTCACTCGCTCGCTTCACTTCTCGCAAATTTGATAAATCTGGATGCTTCCCGGCAATGAGATGACCCCAAATATAGTTTCACATTTTGTTTAGTGTCTAAAGATAACACTTTTGCCGTAATAAAAGTGCCAAATTTTGCTCGCTACGCGCCCTCGCTATAATATTATGGGCAAGAAGCTATCACGGTTCTCAACCGAAAGCGTGCCCGTGTGCGTTTATGTGTGAGAGGGGAGTAAAACAAACACAATCATCCTCTTAGATGAATTTTGGATAGGACTGATGCGAAAAAGGTTTCTGTGACCTTAAAAGTTGGAAAAGGCTCAGTGATCTATATGAGCAGACTTAAGACTACCCCCAATAACCCTTTCACTGGCCCTTTCCATTTAACTTGAGCGTGTGCCCACTATTTCCAACCTGATTCATAACATTTCAGGAAACGGGGCTTTTGGAAGGAAATTTTCAGGGAATAAAATTATCATAGGAATTCCAGGAAATTGAAGATAATCAAGAAAACTAAAATATTATTGGAAATTTGCTCTCTTTTATCATTTCTTTAGCTGTAGAAATGTATAGTTCTAACTATTTCCTCTTAATTAAGTGTAATTGGAAGTTTAAAGTTGATAATCTGGTTCAACAAAAGAAACAGCGTTATATATAAACAAATGACAAAATAGCACGGAGGCGTTTGGGGGGGCTTTCCTCAATTTTATGTTCCATTTCAGAACTGCCAGTACGTAAGGGAAAATCCCATTTCCATTTGTTTTGTTATGAATATGAATTTTAAATTGTGCATTGCTCGATTTTCCGATTCCTTGAAAATTATATTTTTTTTCAAATCAGACATGAATATGAAAATAAAGGATTCCGTCGTAGTTTTATTTGTTTATGTCTCATAGGGAAGTCCATTTTGATATACTAAGTTGGTTTTAAAGATCACCACTACTGGGCCAGAAGGGATTAGACCACACAGAGAGCCATCGAGGTCACTGTGACAGGTGGCTATCTCATTAACTCAGCTCTCATTTAACATAAGAAAAAGAGGATCATGGGGGACCAACAGGCACCGATTGGGGAAGTTTTCTATATAGAGGAGCAAGTAGCTACAAGTATGGCAGTGTGCCTTTAATAGAAGTAGGCCAAATATGACAAATAGGTCAGCGACAGAACCGATTAAAATTATTATAAAAAAAAAATGAAGGTGCGATCAATCAAAAACAAATTGGCAAATTGTTGATAACGCCATCTTCGACGGCTTGAATCAAGTTTGTGTGTAGGTAGGAAATTCTGGACTAAATCTAGGCTGCAGCCATAGTGCAGGAGATCAGTCCATTGATACGACTCCAGTGACGGTAAGTCTGCAAAAAATGCGAACTTGTTACCCTTTATAATTTTAAGTAATGTTAAGTAGATCTATCACGTCTGGCGGGAGGTTTTTTCATAAAACCGGGAGATTGCAGTCGGAGATCGTGCGAGGGCGGGAAGAAGTGCGTGGTGGCGGGAGTCTCCCGCTAGCCTCTACGAGCTGGTGGGATCGACGGCGGGAGAATGAGCGTACGTGGTGGCGTGAGACTCTCTCCGAATGCGGGAGGGTTGACAGCCCTGTATAGACCTTATGCATTGACGTCACGGCTCGCCAAACGACCGATTACGCCGCCATCTTAGAGGACAAACAAAAGCTTGACGACGCACTCAGGCGTACGCGAGAGTGCTGCTCGTGTTGTATACGATGCTTTACTGCTCTCGCCGCCGCCTCCAGCCGTCTAGCGTAAGCCCTATACGTAAACAAATCAGTGGGGACCGGGCGTCCACTATTTAAAAAGTTTTTTGGAGTGCCAAAAAGTTGATGGGAAAAATTCAAGTATTTGTATAAATGATTTGAAAGAGGAATTATATGATACTCACTTCTGCAATGATTATCAAAGAAGTGTATTTGAAGATAAATACTGTATTCATTATAATCTTTACAAGGTCTAGATCTACTCAACATCCCTGCTCTACTATTACAATTATTCTGCTTCTTTTTTTAATCTACCAAATTTGTGATTGATCTGATATTTGTTTATCAATTCAGGTAATTATATTCGTATTGTTAGCTCCCCCCCCCCTGTATTGTACATGTATATTCACCTTCCCCTTTTCCATTAAATACTTCTATTTCTTGTCTTTTCTATTTTATTTTCAATGTACTTCTTTTTAAATATTTTTTGTTGCTCCTGTAAAGCCTTTAAAACGTGATTTGTGTTAACAACCTGTGCTTTTTTACAGACCACCTTTTTCCAAATTTTTAATGTCTTTATAACTTTCTTGTTATTGTTCATGAATTTATTTTTGTTGACGATAAACTTGATGTAACTGTTCATGAATGTATTGTTTACATGTCAGTGGAAAGAAATAAATAAATCTTGAATCTGAAGTTTATTACGTTGTATCGTATTTTGTCAAAGATTGAGAAACTTATACATTCTTTTCATTCTTTATATTTGCCTTGCCCATTTAAATATTCATAATTTAATAAATGTACTATTTTAAAAGTTGTTTTAATGTTGTGTGGGAGCTGTCAAAGATTGAGAAACTTGTACATCCTTATTTCATTGATGTTTTATAACTGATCAGGGACTTTGGAATATTGGCCTTCCTTATGTAAGTTTTTAATTTTTAATAAATATACTATTTGTACTTCAAAACCAAATAAACATTCGTATTCTGGATTTTATTCAAGGTCTATTAACCTACTATATAGGCTACCATACTATCAAGCTAACGTTAGATTTCACCAATTGAAAAGGGAATTTCTATTTCGCATCACAAGCTTGGTCTGACATGGGCAATTACAATGTAGATGAATACTTGAATTACGTATCTTATATTTATTTACACACCACCCCCACTTATTATCCATGCTTATACCAGTAGTCACTTCGTGTCCCACTACATTTTTTCCCCTTCTAATATTCTTTGTTCTCACCTCTCCCTTTCCCTCTTCCCTTGATACTCACTATAATCACTTCATGTTCTACCTGTCCCTCTCTCTTTCCTTAATCTGTCTTTCCACAACTCTTTAAAAAAAACACTTCAATCACATCACTCAAACAAAACAAACAGTCAAAAAAAGAAACAAACATGCCTTATGTATTTTTTTTTTAATATCAAGCTTGAAGCTCATTATAATTTTTTCTTAATTTTGACAAAACAATTACAGTCCTTTGGTATCATGCAGAGTCGAGTGAATATCAAGGTTCAAACTAAGTCCAAGCTTTACACAAAACCTTTACCGGTAGTCAAGAGGAATTACACCAGGACACAGATGCACAAGCAACCCTAACAATTTTTTACAGTGGCTTCTGGTGACAATCCGTCTCTCAGTAGATTGATTGGCATCTTATTCTGAAGGATTGTGTACTTCTGTTTTACCATACATATCATTCTCTCAAGTCTCAACATGTATTCGTACGCGTGTAAACTCTAATCAACCTAAACCTTTTGGCTCACTCCAAATCTGTACCCAAGTCTTAATCAAAAATGTTTAGGCACAGTTTCATGAGAAACATTATCGGTTGGTCAAACTTTGTAAGCTTCTTACATGAAGGCATCGCGGATGAAAGGAGAAACATTGACAAAAATGTTGCCCATGATTGGAGTCTATTTTAAATATGAACTTGACATTATCCTCTCGAAAGTTCTCTTCTTGTAGTCTCGATAAATTTTTAAAGATTCTGTGCCATTTGGAGTTCTGCGCGTAGATTCATGTTGTCCTGCTATTGCTGACTTATTGTAGACTCGAGTGATGACATGTCTGTATTTCATTCCCTTGAGTAACGTCTTCTGCTGATGACTCATCACTGTCACTTTGATGGGTCGATACTTGAAGGCCCAGGAGTGCTGTTGTCGCTGCCATATCATCTGCTTTCCCCTTGTGCTGTTTTGATCTTGCAAATTGCTGCGATCCTGATTCCTGCATGAACACAATCAGAATAAAACATGCAACAAAATATAAAAAACCTGTTCTATAGGGGTCTACTTTGATATTTATTTTAAGATTGAACACAATTGTGAATCACAGACATGCATTTACAATGTAGATCGAAATGTATGTATTGTACTCGAAGAATGCTATTCAATCCTCCACACGAAACCACAAGCACAAGGCACAAAAAACTGAAGTATTGATGTAAAAGGAACTCAATCAATCGATGAAAAGGCCCTGTCCTACCAACATCAATGGATTCAAGTAAAGTAAGTCCATTTATATTATCCTTTTATTATTTGAACAAATTATTTACAAATTGTAACCACACAATTCGTCCCTATTTTCACGAAGTGACGGTAGAGAGGAAAATCGTCACGCAAATTGTATGCGAAAGTTCCTCACTACCGTCACTTCATGAAAATAGGGACAAATTATCTAAATCAATAAATGAAATTTAAAAAAACCTTACTTTCAAGGCTCAACTTAGCTTGCTTTAATTAATAGTTTGATTGAGTAACAAAAGCACCAATACATCATTATTTAACTTATAGCTTTACAGTGGCTTCTGGTGATAATCCATCTCTCATAATGTGGTATTGGTTGGATAAGTTTAGTTTACTTTTGTTTGGTCATAGTCTGGAGTAGAGTAGAGCAACTCAACTCTAAAATAACACTGAATCCAGCTCAGCTGCTCTGTGACTTGCGAGTGAGCTGAGGTCGACACAAAAACAAATGTTGGCCATTAAAATGTGTAATGACTTAATACTAGTAAACACAATAAAACACCAATTACTAATTCGCCAAAACATATAGGGTCTATACCTGCAATTTGTATGAAATGCGCTGAACATAGACGAGATGACTTAGACGGTTCCCATCCCTTGCGTTTGATGTCACGTTTCACGTCGTTCCGTGGATAACTTAGCTGTGTTTTCTCCTTTATTTACCAAAATAGCCGGTATGCAATAGGATGAAACATCTTTACTCCTGTTGCTCTTATTCGAGCAACCAACGACGCAACCTAAATTTATCCTTTTCTGACTGTAAACAAGCAAAAATCCGACGATAAAAGGTTGAGCTAAGAGAAAGTGTTTGCTTATACGTGTAGTTCAATAGCCTCTGCCGATCGCTAGTAACGTACCGCTTGCCCTCTGAGGGAGGGCGCCCTTTTGTATCTACGAGTGCGTGACGTCATACGCATAAGGTCTATACTACTAGTACTATTAGTATTCTATTACTACTTTGTATTACAATTTACTCGTCTGTTTACTACTACTACTACTACTAGTACTAGGCCTAGATGCTGTGTAAAATTTTAATTCGTGTTCAGATTCATTGAGACTAGTGTAGACCCTAGGCCTAGGTCTCTAAGGAAGTAGATGTCTACAGTCTAGACCTAGATCTAGACTACTAAATATTATGTTTCAGGGAATATTAAGTGGAGAGAGACAGAGAGAGAGAGGGAGACGATAGATCCTAAGCTAGTAGTAGGCCTACATATGGCTATAACTAGTGTCCCTTTATAGAAGAGTTACGACATGACGAATCCGAAAAAAATAGTCACGTGGTCTATGGACGCCATGTTGTTTCCAGCTTTCGATCGCGTAGCGCTGAGTTTGAACTTCCTGTGTGTAGTGTGTATTGTTTACAACGAAGAACGCTTTTCTGATAGTCAATCTTTTGTCAAATACCAACAAGATGACGGACTGTTGTGCCCTTGGTTGCAGTAATCGGTCTGAAAAGGCATTTCACATGTAAAGATTCCCTAGAAATCTTGAAAGAAGAAAACTGTGGGGGAACAGATTCAGGAGAGTGGGATGGAAACCGACTTTTTGTGCCGGGTAAGTTATAGTAGTCCCGTGCATGTACTTTAATGTTATCTTTCACTTTCTCGCATACTTCGCTTCAGACTTTTTGTGTTGTCTTCGAATACACATTGAACTTTAGAATTATTTAATATTTACTGATGTACTTATGAAATAATTATGTAGGCTCTCATTTTGTATAATTTAGATGTACCTTCGGATCCTCAAATCTGTGAATGATTAGGCTAATAGGGGGGGGGGTGGAATTCATTCCTAGCTGCTAAACAGGATTTGAGTTTGACAAGTAGCAGACTAAGTAGAAATAGAATTACTATCCTGGCTGTGTATTAAAACCTGTGTTATTTATTCTCAACATTTCAAACACCACTGTACAAAACTCAACTGATTTCACTCAAAATCAGTCGGCCTACCTTGGACAGGTGACAATTGATGACACCTAAAAATCTAGACTAAATAGCAGTAAAATACAATTTTGTTTCAACTTGGGTCTACCAATGTTTGTTAGAAAAGAATAATTTGAAAATTCAAATCATGAGTTTAGTACTGTGACAAACTAGCTTACACTCGGCCGCATCGGCATGATTGTGTGAATTTGTGTATTATGTGTGTGTTTTGACTATTCATGTGTGCAATTGCTGCAAATTAACACGTAGTGCAGCGCTAGAGGTCTATATGCATTAGCATTGACTCTCTATGCTTTGCTGGAGTGGAATTTACTCTTATTTCAAAGAAATATTTTCTCTTTTTTTCCTTTCATTTTCCAAATACAGGAACATTTTGACTATCATCAGTTCGAGAATGGGCGAGCAGATGGGAAGAAGAAGCTGAAGATCACTGCTGTACCCACCATCTTCAGTCACTGTAACTCTCCCAGGATGCAGAAGTCTGCAAAGAAGCGAACTATTCATGTTTTTTCCAATTTTTTTTTTTTTTTAATTAAATCATTCTTGAGCAAGAACAAAACAATAGATTCGAACAAATTCATGTTGTAACATATCGGTAATACAAACATTATTAGTTGCACATGTCTCCATTAATCTAGTAATACAACAAATTTATTGCGTTTGATAGAAAGAACCCGCTCAACTTCATAAAAACGCTTGAGCATCTTCTTAAATGAATTTAAAGATAGCCGTTCCTTGTTGTATTTCGCAGATAATATACATGTATAGTAATTTGGATATGAAATGCCAAAATTAAAGATACATTGAGTACCATCTGGGAAAACCAAACAAAGAGGATTTTTTTTTTCAAAGGCACTTCATTGTTTAGAATAGAGCTTTGGAAGTCTTGAATGAATTGATGCATAAATTAGAATAAGATATGCCTATAATGTAAGGTATGTGTAGACCCCTAGTATTCAATGTAAAATTCTGAACTGAAAATAATGAAGTTTCTTTAAAAAGCAACATTTTAAAGGAATAGTGAAAAGTAAAAATTGTAGCCCTTTTCATTTCCAAAATCGGAACTTTAAGGATATTTTCAAAAGAAATTTGATGAACATATTTGCATATTTTGAAAATCTTATGTAAGTTATGCAATAATTGCTCTTGGGGTGTCTTGTAGTCAAGAAAATGATTGAACATTATATTTTTGAATAAATGTCATATGAAAATAAAATTTACCATTTTCATCTAACAAATCTTATACAAGTGATTCCAATATCTATCCAATTGTGCTTAAATAAAAACGGGAGTCAAGAAAGACATGAGAGCAAGATAGTTCAAAAATTGATAGAGAGAGAGTGAGGGGGGAGAGAGAGAAAAGGGGGGTGGGGAAGGGAGAGAGAGAGAGAGAGAGAAAAAGGGTTTGGGAAGGGAGAGAGAGAAAGGGGTTGGGGAAGGGAGATCGAGAGAGAGAGAGAGAGAGAGAGAAAGGGGGTGGGGAAGGGAGAGACACGAGACTGAGAGCCAAGAAAGTTATACAGGAGAGCAAGGTTAGTTAAAAAATTGACAAAAAGAGGGAAATTGAGAGAGACATGGAAGGAAGCAACTAAGATTGCAATTTATTATGTTAAGAATGATGTGGAGAAAAATAATTATATGCGTGAATATCTACATTTTATTTCCAATGGCCACGATGTATCATAAAGTCGTTGTTTTCAGTGTGGTTTGCATCATTTCTCCTGTATTCCTTCTCTCCGCTCCTCTAGCTCTCTGCATAACAAACATTAAGTATCGAATAATAAACAAAATCATCAGATTTTTATCTTGGACCAAGATGAGATTGTATCAAAAGCTTCGGACACGGTGTAACTTATAAATCGTATAGCGCGCGCACAGTTTATACACGCACAAGCTGTGGTGCGCTAGAGCGCGGCACAAACAATGGAAACAAGATGGCGTCAAATTCTGAGTTGTCGTAACTCTTCTATAAAGGGACACTAGCTATAACTAGAGCTTAGAGAAGGTTAAATAAAGTTCTGGGGAGAGGTGACAAAGAATGTGATCTTTATCATTGTTATTAGGCAATGCAAGTGTTGTAAGAAAATCAGAGAATCAAATTACTTCATATTCTAAATATGACAACAGTTCTCATGATAATGCGATGACAAGCTATTTTTGCATACACAATGACCCCTTTGGCCTTTGACCTCGTGACCCCAAAATCGAATCTGTTCATAGGCTTTGCAAGATAAATACTGTAGAAATCTACATGACTTAAGTTTGGCATGAATCCATCAATCGGTTCTTGAGATCGGCGATCACGAGAACGGGATGGACGGACGGACTACCTGAAAACATAACGCCTCCTTCTACTTTGTAACGGTCTAACAGAGGTATAAAATTAGGGGGGGGGGGTCTAAATAAATAGGCCAAGATGAATGATCTGCATGTACTGTCACATTGATGATGCAATTTTTTTGTTGCTCTCTGGTCTTTGCCTGCCTTCTAAGTTCTTTTAAACCATTTACATTGTTTTAAAAATGCTCAGCAAATAGGTATATAATGGAGTAAAAGTTCTGAACTAATAGTTTGCTGACCAAGTTTGTATTTATTCTGTCGCTTGCATCAGGCGCGAATCCAGGATTTCTTAGGGGGGGGGGCCCAAATTTGAAATTATGCGAGCCAAATATTGGTACGTACTACGTAATAGTGACACCGGCAGTGCCAAAATGAGCAAAAACGTTTGGGACCGGGGGTAGTCAAAAAAAATCCGCACCACTCCACTCTTACATGTACATGGAGGCCCCGCTGAACATTTCTCTAAGTAGGTGGGGGGGAGGGGGGTAGGTATATACAATCAGGTATAATGTTGCGTAAATTGGCGTGGGGTCTAGGGGCAAAGCCCCTGCTGGGGTCAAAGGGTGGAGCTCCCGGAAGGTCAGGGTTTTGGGCAATTATTACGGTCATATGAGCATATTTTGATACCTTATTTGTGACACTGGCAGGACACAAATTGGTGTGGGGTCCAGAAGGCGGAGCCCCCAGAGGCTCAGGGGTTATTACTGTCAGATGAGCATTTTTTAATATTTAATACCATATTTGTGACACCAGAGGAAAAAAATACATGGGGGCTCAGGGCGAAATAGCCCCCGAAATGCCCAAAAGAGCCCCCGAAAATCGGGAAAGAGCCCCCTTAAATTTACATAGAGTTCAATGCAAAACAAATTTTAGAATGTTATTTTTATGCAGGCAAGGTTGAAAAGCAGCCCCCGAAAAAAATTTTTTTTCCCTGTGTGACACTGGCAGGTCACGAATTGGCGTGGGGGAGGCTCAGAGGTTTTAGGCAATAGATTACGGTCAGATGAGCATCCAGGGGTCGGCCTTGGGGCCATTGGTTGGGTTCAGGGGGCAGAGCCCCGGAAGCTCAGGGGTCTAGGCATTTAATTACAGTCAAATGAGCATAATGATACCTTATTTGTGACACTGGCAGGTCACGAATTGGCGTGGGGGAGGCTCAGAGGTTTTAGGCAATAGATTACGGTCAGATGAGCATCCAGGGGTCTGCCTTGGGGCCATTGGTTGGGTTCAGGGGGCAGAGCCCCGGAAGCTCAGGGGTCTAGGCATTTAATTACAGTCAAATGAGCATAATGATACCTTATTTGTGACATTGGCAGGTCACTAATTGGCGTAGGGTCCACGGAGGGGAGCCCCCAGAAGCTTAGGGGTTTTAGGCATTTTATAACGGTCAGATAAGCATGCAGGGGCCCGCCGTAGGGCCCCTGGTGGGGTCAAGAGGGCCGGGGCCTACGAAGCTCAGGGGTTTTAGGCATTTAATTACGGTCAGATGAACATATTTTGATACCTTGTTTGTGACACTGGTAGGACACTAATTGGCGAGAGGTCCAGGGGGCGGAACTCCAGAAGCTCAGGGGTATTAAGCATTAAATTACCGTCAGATTAGCATCCAGGGGTCCGCCTTAGGGCCCTAGGTGGGGTCCAGGGGCAGACCCACCAGAAGTCAAGGGGTTTTAGGCATTTAATTTCGATCAGATGAGCATATTTTGATACCTTATTTTTGACACTGGCAGGACACTAATTGGTGTGAGGTCCAGGGGGCGGAGACGGTAACCCGACACATGCTCCGCCGACGATTGCTCCGCCGACATTTTCTCCGCAAAACGCGACAATTGCTCCGCGACATTTGCTCCGCCGACATTTGCTCCGACGACAATTGCTCCGCCGACAATTGCTCCGCCGACATTTGCCCCGTAGACAATTGCTCCGCCGACATTTGCTCCGCTCAAAAAGTGCCCCGTAAAATACAAAGGCTACTACAACAATTTTCCTCCTCCCCAAAAGTACCCCGTAAAAGAAAATGCTCCGCCGACAGTAAAATTGCTCTCTGATCCAAAAGTTTTTTGCTTTTCCCCATAATGTTTGATTAAAAAAAAAAAATCAAGTTATAGCTCCTTAAGCAAGTTCTCCGGCGAAAGATAATTACTTCGCTCAAAATCTGTTTCATGTATTACCATGGGCGTAAATCCTTACGTAATACCTATTGTTCAGGGGGGATGAATGAATAGATCATCCCCCCTGAACAATAGGTATCAATGACAGATTTACGCCCATATGTATTACTCATCCAAAGCTCAAGGCTATCTTTCTCTCTCTCTCTCTTGCTCCTCCTTTTCCTTTTCACACCCTTTTCTTGGCTTCTTAGCTCTTTTCTTTCCTTTCATGCTATTAGTCTTCCTTCATTTTCATCACTTCTTCTCTTCTCCCCCTCTCGAGTTCTATTTCTCCCATGAAATTGTAACGTAATGTAGTACATGAAGTACATTTTTGTTTAGAATAGTATTTTCAATAATATCCAGTCCGTTTTCTATAGGTTCCTTTCCTTCAGTTAAGTGCTTTACTAAATATATATATATTAGTGTGTAAAACACCCCGTCTCATTTGAGTACTTTGTTTTCACTGACTTTAAGGGACTCACGGAACCACCGGAAGAAGAGCAATTGGCTTATCATGAAGAACTAACATCAAACTGCAACAAAATGATTTGTATAAATGGGAATAAGCAGAGAGGCTGCCATCCAGTAATTTTTCTGTCTGAATGAGTTCTCTTCTTGACGTATAAGTGCCCTTCAAAGCTTATTTTGATCCCTTCCCTGTTGTTTTCTAGAACTTCCATGATGACCTAGTACATTGTATAATGCTTTATTTGCAGATGGTTTACCTAGTAAGATGCATGTGCTTGCTTGCATTGAGGTCAGGTCTTAAATATTGATGAGCTGTTTGAAATGAACTAGGAGGTATGCGCGTATTGGGGAATGTGGCTTGCTGCTCTACTTTAAAAAAAAAAACTTCCCACGACATGTAATGAGTGTTTAGTGTACATTATGTGGGGCGTACAGTGATAGATGGAAAGTTATTTCAGTATATTCGAAATGACTTTTAGGTAACTCCTTTTTCCTCCCACATCATCAACATTCATTCATTTCATTTCATCTACATTATTTCATGAAATGCATTCAGAAAATGAAGAAAAACTAGAAATTTAATTCGTCATGGGGACGAATTAGGTGGTCTGTTTTCAATTTTATGATCATTGAAAAGTCAAAAAAGAAAAAAAAGTGAAGACAAAAAATTGTTGGAGACGCCCGGACTCGAACTAGGTCAAGTCAAGTGCGTTACCGATATACCAAAACATTTCCCATAGAGATTACACGTAAACGGGAAAATTGAATTCTCACATCCCACTTTGTAAGTGAAATATGAGCATGATCCCGGCATCTGATCGAAAAATAAAGGGCACACTTGTGAGAGTTTATTCTCTCAGCTACAACATACTCAAAGCTCAGCGTAAACAAAGATAAAACGACGGAGATATTGCTCGTGAAAGACGGGAATGTAGAATCCAGTTTTAAGAAAAAGTTGTGTCCCATAGAGAATACACGCAAAATGTGAAAAATTGACATGCCTCCTTTAATCGCAAAAATACGCCATGATACCATTGTCAAAATGAATTATTGTGGCGACTACATTTGTAGAGAATATTCTAAGGTAGAACATATCAAAATTTGAAAGAAAATTGATTAATATTTACAGAGATAAAATCAATTTTCCAAAAATCTACTGACGTCATAATATGCAAATTGATATTTTGAGTTCGGAGGCCAGTATGATGACGTCATGAGTTAATTGAGGGTCAAATGAGACATGAAATCATATCTCCAACTCATGCCCTTTCTAACCATGATATAAAAGTTGGGGTCAATGGACTATCTGAAGAGCTATTTTGATTTTTAAATTGGCATGTTTTTGATCAAATTTGCATTATATTGCCCATAGCAGCACGCGCGGATTTTGAAATTTGACGCACGCTCACGGCCTTATGAAAGGTCAAGAGTGACTGAAATTAATGAAAATTGTCATTTACGGTAAGAGGAATCTAAATCATGTAAAACATTTGAATTTGACCTTTTCCGCGCGCTGTGAGCGCGCGCACCGCGCGCAGGGACACGTACGGAGGGAAAATTTTGAAATGCTTGAAATGACCTGATTCGTACTTTCCTTTAATAGTTAAGTGATTTTGAGCTTTTTAAAATTTTGACGCACACGTACGCGCGCGTCATGAACTTCATGTGACCTTTGATGACATGACCTGTTGACCCTTGACCTAAAGTATATGTGATATGAATATGAATGACCTTTGCTTATGCATCATGAAGATATGATGGATAACGTGATTTCACAAAATGGCGCCTGGATGACGTCACGATAACCTAATGACCTTGAAAATGTTCCTGTCACGTCTCATGACAATGACCTATAATTGTGCCGAAATTTAATGAAATTAACTAAACCAAACTTGAGTTATCCGGGGCACAAAAAACGGGAAGAAATAAAAATAAAGAATAAACTAGAAATGCAATCGTGTCACAACGATGTGCGTGCAATGACGCCGAGTTTCTACGTGTCGAACGAAAGAGCTTCTCTCGGACTATCCAGAGCAATTTGTACGAAGTCTGTAGCTTCTGTAATATTGGAGACAGGTAGGGCGAAAGAAAGGCCTCAACAGTGACCTTGATGGGATGGTAGTGACTATGCCTACGAAGTTTGAAAGAAATTGGGATAGGCGAAAGAACCTAGAAAGGGCTCGCAAGCACTGCGTGCAAAAACCAATGGGATTAGTTGCATGTTCGTCATTGCAATCAAGATCGTTCTAGGGGTCAAAAGCGTGAACCCGATTTGCCCCATAGACAATGCGTGTAATGCATGGGCGGAAAACGTACAGGATCTGTATTATGACCGGAGTTAAATTGTTTTTTCTCTCTCTCTTTATGTCTCTTTATGGGCCGTATAGGGTATCATTGGAAAGAGAATTTCATGGTTATTGTAAACTACTTTCTTTTTTTCTATGATAACCCTATCGAAACACGTGATGTAAAATAGATTTATAGGACAAAATGGCGTCTTGAATGACCCCCTTGACCAATTTCAAAAATCCGGCCAAGAGGTGCCCTGCGTATTGGAACTCGGCATGTCACTGCAAATTTTCAAGGAAAAAAAAGGATGTTTAAGGGGCGAAAAACAGTCTGAAAAAATGACCTCATGGCCGATAAGTGTTATAATCGGGCGGAAACTCGGCGGAATTTGTATAGTGACCCTTGTTCAAATGCGATTTACTCACAATTTTCTGTGTGAACATGCATATACCATACTTGGTATCATTCGAAAGGGCACTTCATTGCGGTCAGTTTGACACCAATGTTATCTGCGCGCAATGTATTGCACGCATTAAACGCGCTATTACGTAATGTATAGTAAATTCATCATTTTTGGAGATAACTATTTGAATTTTACCAAACTTGGCAGACAGTTGTCACGTATATGGATACATATGTCTGCCAAATTTCATTGACGTAGGTACAAAGATCGCCATTTTAGAGCAAGTTGAAGTTATTTCTCAATTTTCTTGAAAATGGCGAATTTGGAGGGCATTTTTCTCAAAGTCGGTCAGTGTTAGGGTATATAATTTTGTATATGGCTGGAAAGGGCATATCCTCAAGTATTTAAATCCAAAAAAGGGTACGGGTTTGCCAAGCCATTATGGAGATACGGCCCCAGAAAGAAAGCCAATTCCGAGAACTTTAGAGGGCGCTATTTATGTTTTGCATAGTCATTGGAGCATGAAATTTGGCATGGCTATGTGCAATTATGAGATAAGGATAATGTGAAATTTAAACACAAAACGGAATTTATATGAGAAAGTTATGGCAGTTTTAGATTTTTAGGGGTCCATTTTTCAAGAATATGAGAGATTTTTGACGGAGTCGGTTTCAGATTTGAATTTTGAGTACGAAGATGGCATTTTGAAGGTCAGGTTATATGTCGCAGATGAAAGAACATCTCTTAGACTATCTAGAGGAATTTGTTAGAAGTTTGTAGGATCTAGGATAGTGGAGATGGGAAGGAAGAAAGAAAGGCCTTAAAATGGACCAGAAACGGACAAAATGGCGCCTGGACGGTTATGCATGAGTAATTTCGAAAAATCGAAGAATGTAGTGACCTTGATGAGATGTTAGAGACTATGCCTATGAAATTTGAAAGGAAAAGGACATGAGGAAAGCACCTAACTAGGAATGACAAACACTACGTGCAAAATGAACGGGATTTCAGGACGAAAAGGAAAAGGAAAATATTAATGGGGCAGAATGTGAACGAAAACAAGGCAATGACGAAGGTCGTCATTGCAATAAATAAAGAAAGAAAATTATGACGAAAACAATAGGTGATCTGTCGAAAACGACAGACCACCTAAAAAAAACGAAAATAACCGTGATAAAAACTATTGTCAGCGAATCATTTGTATTTTATAGGACACTTTTTTGGCGGAGCAAATTTCAAAAGCAGGTCACTATTCTTTCTTTCTTTATGAATTTGCCATTATCCAACATACATGTACGCATACAAAAGTACAATTGACTAAACATTGAGGAAAAATCTCGGAAAATTACGTCATTTCAGCAACATTTGTAAATCACCGGTATCGAATTAGAAATAACCATGTTTGAATTATATTTGGGGGGCATCTGTCACCCCCCCCCCATATCTACACCTTGTTGGCGGGAAAAAGAGGTAATTGATCTCCCCTACCTTTCTTCTTTCTCTTTTTTTTTTTTTTCTTTCTCTCTTTTCCTTTCCTTTCCCTTCCTTCTCTATGTTTAAGGTTTGCTGGGGGGGGGGGGAAGGGGGGGGGGAGGCAAGGGCCTTTTCGCCCCCCGATCCACACGTTGGCGGGATTACTGATCCAAACTGTTCTCCCCTCCTTTTCACCCTTTCCTTTTCTTCTTCCTCTTTTTTGTTCCCTTTTAGCTCTCTTCCCCTTTCCCTTCCTCCCCCCCTTTTTTTTTGGGGGGGGGGGGGGACAAGGCCCTTTCGCCCCCCCCCCCCACGATCTCCTTCTTTTACCTCCTTTTCTTTTCTTCTTTCCCTTTCTCTCCTCTTTCCCTTCTTTTCCTTCTCTCTCTCCCTTTTTTTTTAATTTTTCGGGGGGGGGGGGGGGGCAAGGCCCGCTCAGCCCCCCCCCCTCTGGATCCGCGCCTGGCTTGCATGCAATATATCTCTGCTTCTGATAGATTGTACAATAAATAACTTGAATAGTGTCTATATAATGATAGTACAGTCTCGTCTGCTTTTAATATAGAAAGACTACCTGTCTGAAGAGACCACATTTTGTTGGTTCCCTTTGACATGATGTTTTGACTACAAACATGTGTTGAAGTACATTGTAAGTGTACATATGTAAAGGTTACCTGCCTACAAAGACCACTTTTGTGTCCCCCTAATGCAGTCTTTGTATAGCATGCAAGGCACTAAATGTGCTCCAAATATACTCTGGCTCAAGCTAGGTTCCTGTTTTTGTTACTCTCAGCATTCAAGGAATTCTTTCCTGGTAGAGAGTGGAAAATGTTATTTAACGTATTTCCAAAGACAATATAGTGATGTGCTAGGGCTTGAAGCAATATGAGCTACACATCTTCAATTGAGTGTTTAAAAAACATTTGACAACAGCACCTTCACAAACCACTGGACTATGACATTTCTATTTTCTACTATGACTATGAATGAAGCTAAGTGATGATACGATTAAATAACCTTGTACTACATAGAGAATAAAATACAACATAGATTACATTCAGCTTCAATGCAATTGGCAAAAGAAGAAAAAATCTGATGTTCAATGTATGGATAATTGAAGTTTGATAATTTTTTTCTAAAAGCAGCTTTTCATGTATGTAAAAAATATCAATGTTTCTGTTTTTACCCCAAAAATATGATTTGACTGAGAATTTTATCTTCAAAATGCCTCTCATATTATATGTATTGTTTTCTGTGAATCTGTGTATCTGCATGGTTATTTTTGTCAATCTACTATTTTAATAAATTTCTTGTACACTTTTTTTTGCCTCCAAATTCAGAATTTTCCTGTGTGAGGTTGCTGTGAGAATATCTATGGCTGATAAAAGAGGCCAACAGCACCCCCAAGGGCTGGCCTGCCCTCTTTGTCTTGATACCTTCAAGAACCCCACCCTTCTTCTATGTGGACATACGTTCTGTAAGGTCTGTCTGGAGGGTTACGATCAGCAACGGAATGGCGTTGATCACATGGAGTGCCCTATGTGCAGAAAACGCACCAAGCTAGAGGAAAATAGAGTTGCCGGACTATCACCCAACTTTTCACTGAAGGGGCTTCAGGATGAACTCCACATAGATGAACAGACGTCACAAAATCTGTGCCCACTACACAAGGATGAATACAGGAACATATTTTGTGAATTTTGTGAGAATTTCATTTGCATTACCTGCTTCATCAAAAACCATCAAGGGCACAGGATCATCAGGAAAACAGACTTAAAAGAGGGGTTAAGAAAGAAGAAAATAGGTCTCATTCAGGAGAGTAAGGCAAGGAAAAGCCAAATTGAAAAGATTTTAAAAGATGCTGAACAACTAAGGAAAGAGATTTGTTGCCACCTTAGCAAAATGGAGAGGGAAATTAGGGATGCTTACGCTAAAAAAGTTACCACTCTCCAAGAAAATGAGAGGAAACTAATAGAAAGGGTTCACAGTATTCAAAGGGACTCTGACAAGCAATTGAATTGCTGTATTGCTCATCATAATGAGTTGATAGATAACATAAGCATCTCAGTTGTAATATTAGAATCCAAGGAATCGGAGCATTTACAAGATCATGTTCTGATAGAAGGTCATTTGCATTGCATTGCTCTTGAAAACTCACTTAAGAAATTCAACAAACCCAATGGCGAGCAGTCCATGGCACAGGTGCAAGCAGCAAAGAACTACAAGTTTCATTGTGCCGAAAGGAAACTTCTTGATGTAGGTCACATTGAGCCTGGAGGAAAGGCAACAACAAGTAACAATCAACAAGCAAAGGCAACAACAAGTAACAGTCAACAAGCAAAGGCAACAACAAGTAACAGTCAACATGTGAAGGCGACAACAAGTAGCAGTCAACAAGTGAAGGCAACAACAAGTAGCAGTCAACAAGCGAAGGCAACAACAATTAACAATCAACAAGCAAAGGCAACAACTAGTAGCAGTCAACAAGCGAAGGCAACAACAAGTAGCAGTCAACAGGCAAAGGCAACAACAAGTAACAGTCAACAAGCGAAGGCAACAACAAGTAGCAGTCAACATGCGAAGACAACTGCTCCTGCAGCTGTGCATACCCTAGGTCACAAAGGGCAGGGAGGAAAGGCAACAACAAGTAACAGTCAACAAGCGAAGGCAACAACAAGTAGCAGTCAACATGTGAAGACAACTGCTCCTGCGGCTGTGCATACCCTAGTTCACAAAGGGCAGGGAGGAAAGGCAACAACAAGTAGCAGTCATCAAGCGAAGACAACTGCTCCTCTGGCTGTGCATACCCTAGTTCACAAAGGGCAGGGAGGAAAGGCAACAACAAGTAACAGTCAACAAGTGAAGACAACTGCTCCTGTGGCTGTGCATACCCTAGTTCACAAAGGGCAGGGAGGAAAGGCATCAACAAGTAACAGTCAACATGTGATGACGACTGCTCGAGTGAATATGAACACTGATGAGATGCAACCAAGTACTAGTGGTAATGTAGGAGCTATTCCAGCAATGGTTAAGACTAATTCACTGACTATAGTGAAGGAAGCTAAATTGCATGGTATGCATGTATATGGGATGGCAGCTCGATCGCAGGATTCTGTGGTGATAGGGTATGGTGTAGATGGTTCTGAGCGCTTATCTTTGTCAGGTGAGAGTACACGGTGTGAAGAGGAGGTATGTGACATTGCATGCCTTGCTCATGGTAGATCAGCAGTATCAGGTTTTGGCGGGGTATGCCGTATCTACAATGCACACGGTATACAAGATATTCAATTTCAATATCAGTGCAAGCAAAGCTGTGGCTTTGGGTATTATACCGGTACTAAGTTATGTAGTGACCAACATGATAATATCTATGCTGTCAACGGAAATCCAGAGATCTACATCTTCAGTGGTAGCAACCCTAACCCACAGACTATCATCCCAACCGGCAAAGTTGAGAATAAACAGATCTCTGTTACCAATACAGGTGCAATTATCATCAGCGGTAATGTTTACAGCAGTAATGTTTACCGCAAGGCAGTACATACGCTTAGGTCAGTTACTGTGTATGATAGAGAAGGTCGTGTGGGTAGCTCTATCAAATCCAACAACATGATGGTTGAATATCTGTATGCTGCAGTAGATGATAGAGATAGAGTGTTAGTAGCTAGGGTGAAGAGAAAGTGTAATGTGCTGAGATTGTCCAGATATACTCTACAAGGAGTGACACTCACCAAGGAGGTGATGTTCAAACAACTCAGACTCCCACATAAATGTACCTTCCTCCCTGATGACTGTCATATGGTTAGCCTCACTCCTAGCATGATTGCTTTTTATAACGGCAATCATTTGTTTTTCATAGAACTTGGTCTGTAGCTCTTATTCCTACCACCATCCTTCTTGTTCACCTACAATTAGTTCTTACTCTTTCAAATTATTGCAGTTTCATCTCTTCTATTGTGGTTTCATTCTTACGCAGCAATGAGAGTGGGGAAAGTCAGTGGTATTTGGCAGTCAGGTTTAATCAACATGTATGTACATTTAACTCACATCAAAAGTATTTTCCTTGATACACTCTAAGAAGGCTATCAACCAAGTTCTTTGACCATTTGATGAGCTTGTTAGAAAAGTGATCAGTATGAGTATTTACTTGCGTACAAGTAAATAATAGTATCACAAAGAAACAAATGAACTAGTATGCATCACAATAAGGAGGAACAGTGAGCAGTTTTTTTAGAGGGTTCATAAGGCTAATCATGGTTGGGAATATCGATATTGAAAATTGTATGTAGTATAGAATTACAAAAAATTGTTGAATGTACAGTGTACACCTACATATAGGCAGAGGCAAATGCTGTCATAAATCGTAATCATCTTTCCCCCCTGCCAAATAGGAAGTATAGCAATTATTGTATTATAAATGTACCGTAAATCCCTGTGTATAAGATGCACCGGTGTATAAGATACACCCCTATTTTGGGGGCAAAAAAAAAATAGTAACAATGTCATTTTTAAAACTGAAGATGACAGACAAATTTTCCTCTTAGTTCAAACAGAAAACTGGCTATACAGGTACATGTAGTGTTGTTGTGGTTGATCCTACAGTACGATGCTGTGCCATCACTATAACCCAGGTGACAAATAGTGAGAGTACATTACTGTTGCAACTTTGTAACCTGGATTACAGATTAGATAATCTAATACAGTTTTACTGTACTGTGATGACTGTATTGGTGCGAGTGGTGAGTCAACACACCTTGTATGACTGAGCTGGGAGACATTGCCAGGCACAGTGCAGGTGGAGGGGCATAAATCGACACATAATTTGTTTTATTTTTTTTATTTTTTTGTGTACCTGTGTATAATTACAAGCACCGACTTTCAATTTTTTTCGGCGGCAAAAAAGTGTGTCTTATACACAGAGATTTACGGGGGTATGTCATTGTAGAATGTAGAAGAAGCAATTGCTTAACAAATTATAAGTAGCTCATTTAATGTGTTGTCTTCCACACTGTTTTTTTTTTAAACAAAAAATATGGCTTTTAAAAGAATATACAGATACATACATGTACCGTATATACATGTATGTGTAATAAATCAAAGTGATAATTCTTCGAAAAATAATTATGTTAAAACTATTTTGTAAATTGATTCAGCCTTTTTAGACAAGATGCTTAAGAATAGTAAATTTTTCAATATGTCAGATTTTTCTTAAACATGTTACAGTTCAGAAATACATAATGCCAAAGGTTTGTAAATAGGAGTTTCATTATGCAGTATTATGCTATGTTATGGAAACCAGTAATTATTCTTCAGAGAGAAGTTGAGTCACAGGCAAAATTGATCATTGTTTCCTGTGATTCCAAGTTCTTGTTTCTGTGTTTAGAAACTACAGAATGGATTTAAGGAGTTCACTACCTTTTTTATATTTTATACATGTTTTTTATGAATATTCATGATTATGTCATATGTCTTATGATTAAAGTGCCAAATCCAAGTTAAGTAATCTATGTCTAGTTAATAAGCCCAGTTAATGCAATACCTTAACAATATTAATGTGTGCTCTAAATGGAATGAACTTGGTTACATTGTTTATCCTTTTTTAATGTGTAATGTATGTTTTATTATAATGCACCTTTTATTTTTTATTTTTAAACATATAAATTAGTAAGTGTAACAACAACAAAAAAAGAAAGAAAGAAAGAAGGAAGAGAGAATGAAGCAGGAATGCTATAAAAGGGGATGAAGGCAAGGAAATGAAGGGAAAAAAATGATTTCATTTTTTTTAAACACGAGTTTCTCTGATAAATTTAGCGTTATATTTTACAGGACAAAGTATTTAATTGAAACAATTATGTTTACCTACCTAGTACTAGTAGATAGTAACATTTTATCAAATCAACTTTCATCTTTATATATGATCTTTTGTAATGAATAGCACGTCAGACCTACAGTTTGATCATGGTTATAGTTTAAAGTTGAGGTGGTATAGCACTATGATAATGTTTCTTCTTTGTTACCTGTGTCTAATCATTTTGATCAGTGTTTTAAGTATGATGCTTAAAGTTCCATTTAAAGGGAGTGGATCGCCAGTTTCCATGTGCAGAAGGCCATAATTCGCTGACACCAGACTTGGTGGAAATACCATTAATGGGGGTACAAATTTGCACACAGCAAACCCATAGTCCAGTCAAGAATTACCCCCTAATCTCTCGGAGAGCTCGAGAGTCTTCGGGCAAATCAAAGCATTACATAAGGTCCAATGGTCATAAAACTCAAGGCTAACCCTGGTGATTGACAACACCTGTTATTGGGTAAACACCCGAACGGTGTCGAATTCCCCATGAGAGCCGACTACTCAGTGACTTTAATGTTGGGATCTGCCATTGAAGCAGTACATTAAATAATGGAACACTATTACCAAATGCTGTTACTGTTAAAGTTTAGAATAAAACATGTTAATAATATTTATACAAATGTACCGAGTTAGGAATATTATTCTATAATAGCTGACTTGATGGTGATTTTTTTTAGATGATATTGATTATCATTACAACAATGGTAATAACAGAGACTGATATTTATTGTAAGCATTGACAGGAATAACAGAAACAAAAGTAAATTTACAAGACTGTATAGTGTATTCCCTTTAATCTCTTACTTCAAGAAAAGATACAAAAGCTACAGTCATTTAGAATATTAAATACCCCCCTATGGTTATCATCAATGAACGATTTCTTTTTCTTTTCTGGGGGTATGATAATCACATTTTAAACAGACTTTTGAGTTGCCTTTTTTATTTCAAATTTGTCTGAGAGGCAGAGAATGTGCCTTTGGGGCTAAATATATTAAAGGCCAACCAAATCAAGGCAATATGCCTCCTACTCCCCCTCCAACCTGATCTGGCTATGAGCCTGGGGGGGGGGGGGGGCGGATTCACATATAACGACATACGGGGTGTGCCGCTCTATTAGGTCACTTTTCACAAAAGATCCCTAAACATGGGTCCCACTTTTAACAAACGTACCATTACAAATGGGTCCGTTTTTTAAAAAATATGCAACATTTTCGACAAATTGTGAAAAATAGGTCTCTTTTCGAGAAAAATGCCCCAAAATGCCCCCCTTATAATGGGTAGGGTTTTTCGAGGCTTTTCAAACCAAATCAGAGTATCCCCCCCCCCCTCCTCCACCGGCGGCTATGACTCATGAGGCAGTATATCAATTATAAATGATTTATATGCAAGACATATAATAACGTCAACTTCATGAAAATAAAATAGAAAAAACACAAGATGCCAAAAGATAGTTATATCACTTTTGATATTTTGATGAGGAAATAACATTTAAGAGAATAGTAAAGCGTCTTTTACATCGCTCGCAAAATCTAGAAACGGGATAGTTAATTTCAGGCTGCGAGGTTCATAAATATCCCCATGATATTATGATAAGCCTTATTTATTGTATTTTTAAAATCTAAATGAAAGCGCTCTTTATCTATTCGTTCGCTTCACTTCTCACAAAATTGATAAATCAGGATGCTTTCCCGGCAATGAGATGACCCCATATATAGTTTCACATTTCATTTCGTGTCTAAAGATAACACTTTTGCCGTAAAAGTGCAACATTTTGCTCGCTCGCTCGCTACCCTCCCTCGCTAGTATATTTCGGGGCAACAGGCTCTCGCGGTCCTCAACCGAAAGCGTGCCCGTGGTGAAGTGTGACGTCATCAAAAATTTAATTTTAGGATTTCTCAATTTTTTCTTCATTTTCCGAAAGAGCATCAAAAATAATGTCCAAATGTTGAAAGCCAATTGAATATGTTAAGTATTGTCTGAGATATGACCATCTGATTAAATATACTCTCCATAGGAGCTCAGTGTTATGTGCTTTGGCTCCTAACCATTAGGAGCCAGAGCATATAACACCGAGTTCCCATAGGACATATATTTATTCAGATGGTCATATCTCAGCCAATACTTAACATATTCAATTGGTTTTCGACATTTGGACATTATTTGTTATGCTCTTTCGGAAAATGAAGAAAAAAAATTGAGAAATTCTAAAAATAGATTTTTATGACGTCACAGCTTCTGTACTGTGTGAGGGGAGTAAAACAAACACATCCTCTTTAATGAATTTTGGACATGCGAAAAAAGGGTTCTGTGACCAAAAAAGCCAGTTGGAAAGGCTGATCTATATAGAAGCCTGACTCAATGACTGAACCCCTGCTACGTCACTGGCCCTTTCCATTTAACTTGAGCGGTGTGCATGGGCCCACTATTTCCAAACTTGATTCATAACATTTCAGGAAATGTGGGTTTGGTAAATGAAATTTTCAGGGAATAAAATTAATATAGGAATTCCAGGAAATTGAAGATAATCAAGAAACTAAAATATTACTGAAAATTTGCCCCCTTTTATCATTTTCTTTAGCTGTGGAAATGTATAGTTCTACCTATTTCCTCTAAATTAAGTGTAATTGGAAGTTTAAAGTTGATAATCTGGTTCAACAAAAGAAGCATGGCGTTATATAAACAAATGACAAAATAGCACGGAGGCCTTTGGAGGGGGGGGGGGGGGGTTTCCCTCAAATTTTATGTTCCATTTCAAGAACTGCCCAGTTCGTAGGAAATCCCATTTCCATTTGTTTTGTTATGAATATGAATTTTAAATTGTGCATTGCTCGATTTTCCGATTCCTTGAAAAAAAAAAAAAAATCAAATCAGACATGAATATGAAAATAAAGGATTCCGTCGTAGTTTTATTTTTTTACGGTATGTCTTATTATGGGGAAGTCCACTTTGATATATTGAGTTGGGTTTTAATAGAAGTAGGCCAAATAAGACAAATAGCTCAGCGACAGAACCGATAATTTTTATTTTTTTTTTAAATTGAAGGTGCGTTCAATCAAACACAGTGGCAACTCTTTGACGTATTTTGCGAGCTCCCCTCCCATTTGCCTTGTCCTAAAAAGGTTGGGAAGTTTGTTTAGTTTGGCTCAAAATTGACATTTCAATCATAAATTCACCCCAGATATAATTATTACAAATATGTTTTAAAAAAACAAATCTATTCCGTCATCAATAACTATAAGGTATATAATGAAAGTTTGTGGAATTTTCTGTAGGCCTACACAGAGGCGGCCCTCCTGGGGGCAGAGGGGGCACAGTGCCCATCCCCACTTTTTCAAGTACCCCCAAAATGCCCCCTTTTACATACGAAAAGTGCCCCTTCTTACATGGGGAAAAATGCGCCTCCCCTTTTCACCTCTTATAAGTGCCCCCTTTTTATTACGTGCACCTTTTTCTTTGCAATACTTGTCAATTTTCCCATTATCATATAAGCCTTTACTAGTAGCCTAGTACGAGAAGTGCCCCTTTTCCATATGATAAGTGCCCCCATTAAAAAAACAATAAGAGCGCCTTGCCTTTCTCACCTATGAAAAGTGTCCAATGACCCTTTCCAGGTACGAGAAGTTACCCAATTTCACTTCAGATAAGTGCCCCCTTCACCGCCGATAATTGCTCTTTTCATCTCTGATGAGTGCCTCGGTTTTTCACCTCTAATAGACGCCCTTTTATTTTGACACATGCCCCTTTTCCTTCCTAATAAACACTATTTTTCCTTCTTATAAGTGCCCCCCCCCCCCCGGGGGGGGGGGGGGGAGCGGGTCACTTATTTTTGGTTGGGGCTCAACGGGGGTGGAGGAGCGGGTCATTAATTTTTTTGTTGGGGCTCAACGGGGGTGGGGTGGGGTGGGGAGTGACACTCCTTTAAAAAAAAATAACATCCCCCCTCCCCCTTGAGCAAATTATTAAACAAAATTATTACTTTTTTGTCCGGGGGGGGGGGGCATTTTCATTTGTTTGGTTGAAAAGGTAAAATTAACGTTAACATCTTTTTTAACCTGTTTCATTGCCCCCCCCCCCCCCCACGTGGATCCGCGCCTGATCATGATAACATTCTCCCAGGATAATGACCCAGAGATGCATGATTGCTTCTGAGAAATTTTCCCCTTTAAAAAGCCGATTTGAAGACAATAAAAAAAAAAAAAAAAAAAAAAAAAATTGGCCAAGCTACTACTAGCCGTGACCAGAGTTTTTTTCCAGCGCGCCGCGAACCGAGAGTTCTATGTATAAGCCTGCATGCATGGCCCTCACATCCCCCCGAGCCTCACCGGAGTGAAGTTAGAAAGATATTCGATATTCGATATTCGATATTCAAAATGCGAATATAAAGCCAGTTTGATATTCGGATTTTCGGATATTCAAAATATCTCAATTCAGTACACATAAACATATCTGATATAAGCAGGTTTTTTATACCCATCCCCTATTGACCGGGACCATCATAATGTTGTCTGATAGATATGAATACAACAAACATTTTTATATGACTTTTATCCCGGTCAAAAGGGGATAAGTTACATCTTATCAAAGAAGATACATGCCCGGCCCCCCCACTTAGTGTTATTTAGGGTACGCATATGCTCGTTCCCTCTTTTTGAAAGCACCCCCTATCTGAGGACTGCCAAAATTTCCGAACCCCCCTTTCGCGGTATTTTCCTGCCTTGGAGACCCCCCTAAATCAGGAAAAATGCTCAATGTACCCCCCTAAATTCGGAATAATTTCTCAGGAGTCCAAAGAGATGAGAGAAAAAAAGAAAAAACACCCCCTTTTTAAAGAAATATCCGGGTGAAAAGTCAAATTCACCCCTTTTTTTACAATTCTCGGGCCGGACTTTGTCGCACGAAAAATACCCCTTTACCGGACATTTTGGCAACACGCATGCGGTCATTTCGAAACCTGAGTGGGGGGGCCGGGGATACATGTCTCTCTTTAAAATATAATTATTCCATACAAATGCATATATCGGATAACGGGGCCTGTCTTAGGTACCCATCCCTTATTGACCGGGACCATCATCTGTTGTCTAATAGATATGAATACAGCAAACATTTTTATATGACTTTTATCCCGGTCAAAAGGGGATAAGTCACATCTTATCAACAACAAAAAATGTCTCTCTTTTAAAATATAATTATTCCATACAAATGCATATATCGGATATATGGGCCTATTTTAGGTACCCATCCCCTATTGACCAGGACCATCATCTGTTGTCTAATAGATATGAATACAGCAAACATTTTTATATGACTTTTATCCCGGTCAAAAGGGGATAAGTCACATCTTATCAAAAAAGATACATGTTTCTCTTTTAAAATATAATTATTCTATACAAATGCATATATCAGATATATGGGCCTATTTTAGGTACCCATCCCCTATTGACCAGGACCATCATCTGTTGTCTGATAGATATGAATACAACAAACATTTTGATATGACTTTTATCCCGGTCAAAAGGGGATAAGTCACATATATTATCAAAAAAGATACATGTCTCTCTTTAAAATATATTTATTCCATACACATGCATATATAATATCGGATATATGGGCCTTTTTTTAGGTACCCATCCCTTATTGACCGGGACCATCATCTGTTGTCTGATAGATATGAATACAACAAACATTTTTATATGACTTTTATCCCGGTCAAAAGGGGGTAAGTTACATCTTATCAAAAAAGATACATGTCTCTCTTTAAAATATAATTATTCCATACAAATGCATATATCGGATAACGGGGCCTGTCTTAGGTACCCATCCCTTATTGACCGGGACCATCATCTGTTGTCTGATAGATATGAATACAGCAAACATTTTGATGTGACTTTTATCCCGGTCAAAAGGGGATAAGTCACATCTTATCTAAAAAGATACATGTCTCTCTTTAAAATATAATTATTCCATACATATGCATATATCGGATATATGGGCCTATTTTAGGTACCCATCCCCTATTGACCGGGACCATCATATGTTGTCTGATAGATATGAATACAAAAAACATTTTTATATGACTTTTATCCCGGTCAAAAGGGGATAAGTCACATATCTTATCAAAAAAGATACATGTCTCTCTTTTAAAATATAATTATTCCATACAAATGCATATATCGGATATATGGGCCTATTTTAGGTACCCATCCCTTATTGACCGGGACCATCATATGTTGTCTAATAGATATGAATACAGCAAACATTTTTATACGACTTTTATCCCGGTCAAAAGGGGATAAGTCACATATCTTATCAAAAAAGATAGATGTTTCTCTTTAAAATATATTTATTTCATACACATGCATATATCGGATATATGGGCCTTTTTTTAGGTACCCATCCCCTATTGACCGGGACCATCATCTGTTGTCTGATAGATATGAATACAGCAAACATTTTGATATGACTTTTATCCCGGTCAAAAAGGGATAAGTCACATATCTTATCAAAAAAGATACATGTCTCTCTTTTAAAATATATTTATTCCATACACATGCATATATCGGATATATGGGCCTTTTTTTAGGTACCCATCCCTTATTGACCGGGACCATCATCTGTTGTCTGATAGATATGAATACAACAAACATTTTTATATGACTTTTATCCCGGTCAAAAGGGGGTAAGTTACATCTTATCAAAAAAGATACATGTCTCTCTTTAAAATATAATTATTCCATACAAATGCATATATCGGATAACGGGGCCTGTCTTAGGTACCCATCCCTTATTGACCGGGACCATCATATGTTGTCTGATAGATATGAATACAACAAACATTTTGATATGACTTTTATCCCGGTCAAAAGGGGATAAGTCACATATCTTATCAAAAAAGATACGTGTCTCTCTTTCAAATATAATTATTCCATACAAATGCATATATCGGATAACGGGGCCTGTCTTAGGTACCCATCCCCTATTGACCGGGACCATCATATGTTGTCTGATAGATATGAATACAACAAACATTTTGATATGACTTTTATCCCGGTCAAAAGGGGATAAGTTACATATCTTATCAAAAAAGATACATGTCTCTCTTTTAAAATATAATTATTCCATACAAATGCATATATCGGATATATGGGCCTATTTTAGGTACCCATCCCTTATTGACCGGGACCATCATATGTTGTCTAATAGATATGAATACAGCAAACATTTTGATATGACTTTTATCCCGGTCAAAAGGGGATAAGTCACATATCTTATCAAAAAAGATACATGTTTCTCTTTAAAATATATTTATTCCATACACATGCATATATCGGATATATGGGCCTTTTTTTAGGTACCCATCCCCTATTGACCGGGACCATCATCTGTTGTCTGATAGATATGAATACAACAAACATTTTTATACGACTTTTATCCCGGTCAAAAGGGGATAAGTCATATATCTTATCAAAAAAGATACATGTTTCTCTTTTAAAATATAATTATTCTATACAAATGCATATATCAGATATATGGGCCTATTTTAGGTACCCATACCCTATTGACCAGGACCATCATCTGTTGTCTGATAGATATGAATACAACAAACATTTTGATATGACTTTTTTCCCGGTCAAAAGGGGATAAGTCACATATCTTATCAAAAAAGATACATGTCTCTCTTTAAAATATAATTATTCCATACACATGCATAAATCGGATATATGGGCCTATTTTAGGTACCCATCCCTAGCTATTGACCGGGACCATCATATGTTGTCTGATAGATATGAATACAGCAAACATTTTGATATGACTTTTATCCCGGTCAAAAGGGGATAAGTCACATCTTATCAAAAAAGATACATGTCTCTCTTTAAAATATAATTATTCCATACAAATGCATATATCGGATATATGGGCCTTTTTTTAGGTACCCATCCCCTATTGACCGGGACCATCATCTGTTGTCTGATAGATATGAATACAACAAACATTTTGATATGACTTTTATCCCGGTCAAAAGGGGATAAGTCATATATCTTATCAAAAAAGATACATGTTTCTCTTTAAAATATATTTATTCCATACACATGCATATATCGGATATATGGGCCTTTTTTTAGGTACCCATCCCCTATTGACCGGGACCATCATCTGTTGTCTGATAGATATGAATACAACAAACATTTTGATATGACTTTTATCCCGGTCAAAAGGGGATAAGTCATATATCTTATTTAAAAAGATACATGTCTCTCTTTAAAAATATAATTATTCCATACAAATGCATATATCGGATATATGGGCCTATTTTAGGTACCCATCCCCTATTGACCGGGACCATCATCTGTTGTCTGATAGATATGAATACAACAAACATTTTGATATGACTTTTATCCCGGTCAAAAGGGGATAAGTCACATCTTATCTAAAAAGATACATGTCTCTCTTTTAAAATATAATTATTCCATACAAATGCATATATCGGATATATGGGCCTATTTTAGGTACCCATCCCCTATTGACCGGGACCATCATCTGTTGTCTGATAGATATGAATACAACAAACATTTTGATATGACTTTTATCCCGGTCAAAAGGGGATAAGTCACATATCTTATCAAAAAAGATACATATTTCTCTTTAAAATATATTTATTCCATACACATGCATATATCGGATATATGGGCCTTTTTTTAGGTACCCATCCCCTATTGACCGGGACCATCATCTGTTGTCTTATAGATATGAATACAGCAAATATTTGTATATGACTTTTATCCCGGTCAAAAGGGGATAAGTAATATATCTTATTTAAAAAGATACATGTCTCTCTTTAACAATATAATTATTCCATACACATGCATATATCGGATAACGGGGCCTGTCTTAGGTACCCATCCCCTATTGACCGGGACCATCATCTGTTGTTTGAGAGATATGAATACAACAAACATTTTTATATGACTTTTATCCCGGTCAAAAGGGAATAAGTTACATCTTATCAAAAAAGATACATGTCTCTCTTTAAAATATAATTATTCCATACACATGCATATATCGGATGGGCCTTTTTTAGGTACCCATCCCTTATTGACCGGGACCATCATCTGTTGTCTGATAGATATGAATACAAAAAACATTTTTATATGACTTTTATCCCGGTCAAAAGGGGATAAGTCACATATCTTATCAAAAAAGATACATGTCTCTCTTTAAAATATAATTATTCCATACACATGCATATATCGGATATATGGGCCTATTTTAGGTACCCATCCCTAGCTATTGACCGGGACCATCATATGTTGTCTGATAGATATGAATACAGCAAACATTTTTATATGACTTTTATCCCGGTTAAAAGGGGATAAGTCACATCTTATCAAAAAAGATACATGTCTCTCTTTTAAAATATAATTATTCCATACACATGCATATATCGGATAACGTGGCCTTTTTAAAGGTACCCATCCTCTATTGACCAGGACCATCATCTGTTGTTTGAGAGATATGGATACAACAAACATTTTGATATGACTTTTATCCCGGTCAAAAGGGGATAAGTCAAATATCTTATCAATAAAGATACATGTCTCTCTTTTAAAATATAATTATTCCATACAAATGCATATATCGGATATATGGGCCTATTTCAGGTACCCATCCCCTATTGACCGGGACCATCATCTGTTGTCTGATAGATATGAATACAACAAACATTTTGATATGACTTTTTTCCCGGTCAAAAGGGGATAAGTCACATATCTTATCAAAAAAGATACATGTCTCTCTTTAAAATATATTTATTCCATACACATGCATATTTCAGATATATGGGCCTTTTTTTAGGTACCCATCCCTTATTGACCGGGACCATCATATGTTGTCTGATAGATATGAATACAGCAAACATTTTGATATGACTTTTATCCCGGTCAAAAGGGGATAAGTCACATCTTATCAAAAAAGATACATGTCTCTCTTTAAAATATAATTATTCCATACAAATGCATATATCGGATATATGGGCCTTTTTTTAGGTACCCATCCCCTATTGACCGGGACCATCATCTGTTGTCTGATAGATATGAATACAACAAACATTTTGATATGACTTTTATCCCGGTCAAAAGGGGATAAGTCACATATCTTATCAAAAAAGATACATGTTTCTCTTTAAAATATATTTATTCCATACACATGCATATATCGGATATATGGGCCTTTTTTTAGGTACCCATCCCCTATTGACCGGGACCATCATCTGTTGTCTGATAGATATGAATACAACAAACATTTTTATATGACTTTTATCCCGGTCAAAAGGGGATAAGTCACATCTTATCTAAAAAGATACATGTCTCTCTTTTAAAATATAATTATTCCATACAAATGCATATATCGGATATATGGGCCTATTTTAGGTACCCATCCCCTATTGACCGGGACCATCATCTGTTGTCTGATAAATATGAATACAACAAACATTTTGATATGACTTTTATCCCGGTCAAAAGGGGATAAGTCACATATCTTATCAAAAAAGATACATGTTTCTCTTTAAAATATATTTATTCCATACACATGCATATATCGGATATATTGGCCTTTTTTTAGGTACCCATCCCCTATTGACCGGGACCATCATCTGTTGTCTTATATATATGAATACAGCAAATATTTGTATATGACTTTTATCCCGGTCAAAAGGGGATAAGTAATATATCTTATTTAAAAAGATACATGTCTCTCTTTAACAATATAATTATTCCATACACATGCATATATCGGATAACGGGGCCTGTCTTAGGTACCCATCCCCTATTGACCGGGACCATCATCTGTTGTCTGATAGATATGAATACAACAAACATTTTGATATGACTTTTATCCCGGTCAAAAGGGAATAAGTTACATCTTATCAAAAAAGATACATGTCTCTCTTTAAAATATAATTATTCCATTCACATGCATATATCGGATAACGGGGCCTGTATTAGGTACCCATCCCTTATTGACCGGGACCATCATTATGTTGTCTGATAGATATGAATACAGCAAACATTTTGATTTGACTTTTATCCCGGTCAAAAGGGGATAAGTCGCATCTTATCAAAAAAGATACATGTCTCTCTTTAAAATATAATTATTCCATACACATGCATATATCGGATGGGCCTTTTTTAGGTACCCATCCCTTATTGACCGGGACCATCATCTGTGATCTGATAGATATGAATACAACAAACATTTTTATATGTTTTTTATCCCGGTCAAAAGGGGATAAGTCACATATCTTATCAGAAAAGATACATGTCTCTCTTTAAAATATAATTATTCCATACACATGCATATATCGGATATATGGGCCTATTTTAGGTACCCATCCCTAGCTATTGACCGGGACCATCATATGTTGTCTGATAGATATGAATACAACAAACATTTTTATATGACTTTTATCCCGGTCAAAAGGGGATAAGTCACATCTTATCTAAAAAGATACATGTCTCTCTTTTAAAATATAATTATTCCATACAAATGCATATATCGGATATATGGGCCTATTTTAGGTACCCATCCCCTATTGACCGGGACCATCATCTGTTGTCTGATAAATATGAATACAACAAACATTTTGATATGACTTTTATCCCGGTCAAAAGGGGATAAGTCACATATCTTATCAAAAAAGATACATGTTTCTCTTTAAAATATATTTATTCCATACACATGCATATATCGGATATATTGGCCTTTTTTTAGGTACCCATCCCCTATTGACCGGGACCATCATCTGTTGTCTTATATATATGAATACAGCAAATATTTGTATATGACTTTTATCCCGGTCAAAAGGGGATAAGTAATATATCTTATTTAAAAAGATACATGTCTCTCTTTAACAATATAATTATTCCATACACATGCATATATCGGATAACGGGGCCTGTCTTAGGTACCCATCCCCTATTGACCGGGACCATCATCTGTTGTCTGATAGATATGAATACAACAAACATTTTGATATGACTTTTATCCCGGTCAAAAGGGAATAAGTTACATCTTATCAAAAAAGATACATGTCTCTCTTTAAAATATAATTATTCCATTCACATGCATATATCGGATAACGGGGCCTGTATTAGGTACCCATCCCTTATTGACCGGGACCATCATTATGTTGTCTGATAGATATGAATACAGCAAACATTTTGATTTGACTTTTATCCCGGTCAAAAGGGGATAAGTCGCATCTTATCAAAAAAGATACATGTCTCTCTTTAAAATATAATTATTCCATACACATGCATATATCGGATGGGCCTTTTTTAGGTACCCATCCCTTATTGACCGGGACCATCATCTGTTGTCTGATAGATATGAATACAACAAACATTTTTATATGACTTTTATCCCGGTCAAAAGGGGATAAGTCACATATCTTATCAAAAAAGATACATGTCTCTCTTTAAAATATAATTATTCCATACACATGCATATATCGGATATATGGGCCTATTTTAGGTACCCATCCCTAGCTATTGACCGGGACCATCATATGTTGTCTGATAGATATGAATACAGCAAACATTTTTATATGACTTTTATCCCGGTTAAAAGGGGATAAGTCACATCTTATCAAAAAAGATACATGTCTCTCTTTTAAAATATAATTATTCCATACACATGCATATATCGGATAACGTGGCCTTTTTAAAGGTACCCATCCTCTATTGACCAGGACCATCATCTGTTGTCTGATAGATATGAATACAACAAATATTTTGATATGACTTTTTTCCCGGTCAAAAGGGGATAAGTCACATATCTTATCAAAAAAGATACATGTCTCTCTTTAAAATATATTTATTCCATACACATGCATATTTCAGATATATGGGCCTTTTTTTAGGTACCCATCCCTTATTGACCGGGACCATCATATGTTGTCTGATAGATATGAATACAGCAAACATTTTGATATGACTTTTATCCCGGTCAAAAGGGGATAAGTCACATCTTATCAAAAAAGATACATGTCTCTCTTTAAAATATAATTATTCCATACAAATGCATATATCGGATATATGGGCCTTTTTTTAGGTACCCATCCCCTATTGACCGGGACCATCATCTGTTGTCTGATAGATATGAATACAACAAACATTTTGATATGACTTTTATCCCGGTCAAAAGGGGATAAGTCACATATCTTATCAAAAAAGATACATGTTTCTCTTTAAAATATATTTATTCCATACACATGCATATATCGGATATATGGGCCTTTTTTTAGGTACCCATCCCCTATTGACCGGGACCATCATCTGTTGTCTGATAGATATGAATACAACAAACATTTTTATATGACTTTTATCCCGGTCAAAAGGGGATAAGTCACATCTTATCTAAAAAGATACATGTCTCTCTTTTAAAATATAATTATTCCATACAAATGCATATATCGGATATATGGGCCTATTTTAGGTACCCATCCCCTATTGACCGGGACCATCATCTGTTGTCTGATAAATATGAATACAACAAACATTTTGATATGACTTTTATCCCGGTCAAAAGGGGATAAGTCACATATCTTATCAAAAAAGATACATGTTTCTCTTTAAAATATATTTATTCCATACACATGCATATATCGGATATATTGGCCTTTTTTTAGGTACCCATCCCCTATTGACCGGGACCATCATCTGTTGTCTTATATATATGAATACAGCAAATATTTGTATATGACTTTTATCCCGGTCAAAAGGGGATAAGTAATATATCTTATTTAAAAAGATACATGTCTCTCTTTAACAATATAATTATTCCATACACATGCATATATCGGATAACGGGGCCTGTCTTAGGTACCCATCCCCTATTGACCGGGACCATCATCTGTTGTCTGATAGATATGAATACAACAAACATTTTGATATGACTTTTATCCCGGTCAAAAGGGAATAAGTTACATCTTATCAAAAAAGATACATGTCTCTCTTTAAAATATAATTATTCCATTCACATGCATATATCGGATAACGGGGCCTGTATTAGGTACCCATCCCTTATTGACCGGGACCATCATTATGTTGTCTGATAGATATGAATACAGCAAACATTTTGATTTGACTTTTATCCCGGTCAAAAGGGGATAAGTCGCATCTTATCAAAAAAGATACATGTCTCTCTTTAAAATATAATTATTCCATACACATGCATATATCGGATGGGCCTTTTTTAGGTACCCATCCCTTATTGACCGGGACCATCATCTGTTGTCTGATAGATATGAATACAACAAACATTTTTATATGTTTTTTATCCCGGTCAAAAGGGGATAAGTCACATATCTTATCAGAAAAGATACATGTCTCTCTTTAAAATATAATTATTCCATACACATGCATATATCGGATATATGGGCCTATTTTAGGTACCCATCCCTAGCTATTGACCGGGACCATCATATGTTGTCTGATAGATATGAATACAACAAACATTTTTATATGACTTTTATCCCGGTCAAAAGGGGATAAGTCACATCTTATCTAAAAAGATACATGTCTCTCTTTTAAAATATAATTATTCCATACAAATGCATATATCGGATATATGGGCCTATTTTAGGTACCCATCCCCTATTGACCGGGACCATCATCTGTTGTCTGATAAATATGAATACAACAAACATTTTGATATGACTTTTATCCCGGTCAAAAGGGGATAAGTCACATATCTTATCAAAAAAGATACATGTTTCTCTTTAAAATATATTTATTCCATACACATGCATATATCGGATATATTGGCCTTTTTTTAGGTACCCATCCCCTATTGACCGGGACCATCATCTGTTGTCTTATATATATGAATACAGCAAATATTTGTATATGACTTTTATCCCGGTCAAAAGGGGATAAGTAATATATCTTATTTAAAAAGATACATGTCTCTCTTTAACAATATAATTATTCCATACACATGCATATATCGGATAACGGGGCCTGTCTTAGGTACCCATCCCCTATTGACCGGGACCATCATCTGTTGTCTGATAGATATGAATACAACAAACATTTTGATATGACTTTTATCCCGGTCAAAAGGGAATAAGTTACATCTTATCAAAAAAGATACATGTCTCTCTTTAAAATATAATTATTCCATTCACATGCATATATCGGATAACGGGGCCTGTATTAGGTACCCATCCCTTATTGACCGGGACCATCATTATGTTGTCTGATAGATATGAATACAGCAAACATTTTGATTTGACTTTTATCCCGGTCAAAAGGGGATAAGTCGCATCTTATCAAAAAAGATACATGTCTCTCTTTAAAATATAATTATTCCATACACATGCATATATCGGATGGGCCTTTTTTAGGTACCCATCCCTTATTGACCGGGACCATCATCTGTTGTCTGATAGATATGAATACAACAAACATTTTTATATGACTTTTATCCCGGTCAAAAGGGGATAAGTCACATATCTTATCAAAAAAGATACATGTCTCTCTTTAAAATATAATTATTCCATACACATGCATATATCGGATATATGGGCCTATTTTAGGTACCCATCCCTAGCTATTGACCGGGACCATCATATGTTGTCTGATAGATATGAATACAGCAAACATTTTTATATGACTTTTATCCCGGTTAAAAGGGGATAAGTCACATCTTATCAAAAAAGATACATGTCTCTCTTTTAAAATATAATTATTCCATACACATGCATATATCGGATAACGTGGCCTTTTTAAAGGTACCCATCCTCTATTGACCAGGACCATCATCTGTTGTTTGAGAGATATGGATACAACAAACATTTTGATATGACTTTTATCCCGGTCAAAAGGGGATAAGTCAAATATCTTATCAATAAAGATACATGTCTCTCTTTTAAAATATAATTATTCCATACAAATGCATATATCGGATATATGGGCCTATTTCAGGTACCCATCCCCTATTGACCGGGACCATCATCTGTTGTCTGATAGATATGAATACAACAAACATTTTTATATGACTTTTATCCTGGTCAAAAGGGGATAAGTCACATCTTATCTAAAAAGATACATGTCTCTCTTTTAAAATATAATTATTCCATACAAATGCATATATCGGATATATGGGCCTATTTTAGGTACCCATCCCCTATTGACCGGGACCATCATCTGTTGTCTGATAGATATGAATACAACAAACATTTTGATATGACTTTTATCCCGGTCAAAAGGGGATAAGTCACATATCTTATCAAAAAAGATACATGTTTCTCTTTAAAATATATTTATTCCATACACATGCATATATCGGATATATGGGCCTTTTTTTAGGTACCCATCCCCTATTGACCGGGACCATCATCTGTTGTCTTATAGATATGAATACAGCAAATATTTGTATATGACTTTTATCCCGGTCAAAAGGGGATAAGTCATATATCTTATTTAAAAAGATACATGTCTCTCTTTAACAATATAATTATTCCATACACATGCATATATCGGATAACGGGGCCTGTATTAGGTACCCATCCCCTATTGACCGGGACCATCATCTGTTGTCTGATAGATATGAATACAACAAACATTTTTATATGACTTTTATCCTGGTCAAAAGGGGATAAGTCACATCTTATCTAAAAAGATACATGTCTCTCTTTTAAAATATAATTATTCCATACAAATGCATATATCGGATATATGGGCCTATTTTAGGTACCCATCCCCTATTGACCGGGACCATCATCTGTTGTCTTATAGATATGAATACAGCAAATATTTGTATATGACTTTTATCCCGGTCAAAAGGGGATAAGTCATATATCTTATTTAAAAAGATACATGTCTCTCTTTAACAATATAATTATTCCATACACATGCATATATCGGATAACGGGGCCTGTATTAGGTACCCATCCCCTATTGACCGGGACCATCATAATGTTCTCTGATAGATATGAATACAACAAACATTTTGATATGACTTTTATCCCGGTCAAAAGGGGATAAGTCGCATCTTATCAAAAAAGATACATGTCTCTCTTTTAAAATATAATTATTCCATACAAATGCATATATCGGATATATGGGCCTATTTTAGGTAGGCCTACCCATCCGCTATTGACCAGGACCATCATCTCTTGTCTGATAGATATGAATACAACAAACATTTTGATATGACTTTTATCCCGGTCAAAAGGTGATAAGTCACATATCTTATCAAAAAAGAGACATGTCTCTCTTTAAAATATAATTATTCCATACACATGCATATATCGGATATATGGGCCTTTTTTAGGTACCCATCCCTTATTGACCGGGACCATCATCTGTTGTCTGATAGATATGAATGCAACAAATATTTTTATATGACTTTTATCCCGGTCAAAAGGGGATAAGTCACATATCTTATCAAAAAAGATACATGTCTCTCTTTTAAAATATAATTATTCTATACAAATGCATATATCAGATATATGGGCCTATTTTAGGTACCCATCCCCTATTGACCAGGACCATCATCTGTTGTCTGATAGATATGAATACAACAAACATTTTGATATGACTTTTATCCCGGTCAAAAGGGGATAAGTCACATATATTATCAAAAAAGATACATGTCTCTCTTTAAAATATATTTATTCCATACACATGCATATATAATATCGGATATATGGGCCTTTTTTTAGGTACCCATCCCTTATTGACCGGGACCATCATCTGTTGTCTGATAGATATGAATACAACAAACATTTTTATATGACTTTTATCCCGGTCAAAAGGGGGTAAGTTACATCTTATCAAAAAATATACATGTCTCTCTTTAAAATATAATTATTCCATACAAATGCATATATCGGATAACGGGGCCTGTCTTAGGTACCCATCCCTTATTGACCGGGACCATCATATGTTGTCTGATAGATATGAATACAGCAAACATTTTTATATGACTTTTATCCCGGTCAAAAGGGGATAAGTCACATCTTATCAAAAAAGATACATGTCTCTCTTTTAAAATATAATTATTCCATACAAATGCATATATCGGATATATGGGCCTATTTTAGGTACCCATCCCTTATTGACCGGGACCATCATATGTTGTCTAATAGATATGAATACAGCAAACATTTTGATGTGACTTTTATCCCGGTCAAAAGGGAATAAGTCACATCTTATCAAAAAAGATACATGTCTCTCTTTTAAAATATAATTATTCCATACAAATGCATATATCGGATATATGGGCCTATTTTAGGTACCCAGCCCTTATTGACCGGGACCATCATATGTTGTCTAATAGATATGAATACAGCAAACATTTTGATATGACTTTTATCCCGGTCAAAAGGGGATAAGTCACATATCTTATCAAAAAAGATACATGTTTCTCTTTAAAATATATTTATTCCATACACATGCATATATCGGATATATGGGCCTTTTTTTAGGTACCCATCCCCTATTGACCGGGACCATCATCTGTTGTCTGATAGATATGAATACAACAAACATTTTTATACGACTTTTATCCCGGTCAAAAGGGGATAAGTCATATATCTTATCAAAAAAGATACCGGTCTGTCTTTAAGAAATAATAATTCTATACACATGTATATATCGGATAACGGGGCCTTTTTTAGGTACCCATCCCCTATTGACCGGAACCATCATCTGTTGTCTGATAGATGTGCATATAGCAAACGATTTGAAATGAATTTTAGACCGGTAAATAATAGGGAATAACTTACATGTCTTTTAATTTAAATCAAAAAATGTTTATTCTTTCTTTAAATACTTCGTTATATTGTACACTTGGTTTTTCACTAATATATATATATTTTTTTTAAACTGAAGCACCCTCTAAACCAAAACGGTACTATCTCTTTTAGGTTTTAAAAAATATCCGGGGGGGGGGGCTCTGCCACCTGAACACCTCTGTACCCCACCCGTAAACTGCACCCTGATTGTACGTAACTATACTTACCACGTCGCTCAATATGCGCGCCAAAATAAACATCGGAAGCTTTGACGTTTCATTTAATTATTAGAGAAAGAAGACGATTCGTAGTACCATTCTCGACTCTTAATCCTTGTCTACATTCTGCCCCCCCCCCCTCTTACGCGAAGCGCGGAAACTTTGACGTTTCATTAAATTATTAGAGAAAGAAGACGATTCGTATTACCATTCTCAACCCTTAATCCTTGTCTAAATTCAGTTTCCCCACCTCCTGCGCAAAGCGCGGAAGCTTTGACATTTCATTTAATTATGAGAGAAACAAGACGATTCGTTGTACCGTTCTCGAAAATAATCCTCGTCTGAAGAGGAATATCCCGCGCGAAGCGCAGAAGCTTTACGTTTCATTAATTCATTAGAGAAAGAAGACGATTCGTTGTACTGTTTCTCGACTCTTAATCCTCGTCTTAATTCAGTTCCCCCACCTCCTGCGCAAAGCGCGGAAGCTTTGACATTTCATTTAATTATTAGAGAAACAAGACGATTCGTTGTACCGTTCTCGACTCTTAATCCTTGCCTGAATTCAGCCCCCCCCCCTCCTGCGCGAAGCGCGTAAGCTTTGACGTTTCATTAAATTATAATTAAAGAAAGAAGACGATTCGTTGTACCATTCTCGACTCTTAATCCTTGTTTGAATTCAGTTCCCCCGCCCCCTCCCGCGCGGAGCGCGAAAGCCTCGACGTTTCATTAAAATTATTAAAGAAAGAAGACGATTCGATGTTCCATTCGACTCTTAATCCTTGTCTCAATTCAGTTCCCCCCCCCCTCCTGCGCAGGGGCGTCGCTAGACCTTTTTCAGTGGGGGGGGGGGGTGTAAAGGCCAACGATTACCGACAAAACTAGCCACCAATTACCGACAAAATTAAATGTCCAATATCTACAAATTCAAACCTATAAACCTGGGGCCGAAGGCTAAATTGTTTTTTCCTATGGACTACCTATAGTACTTGCATATGCGCAAAATTGTCATTTTCCTCGACGACATAAATATACGAATTATTTCTTCAGTTTAGTCAGCATCATAGCTATATATTTTAATGCAGGCGCGGAGCTAGGATCTAATTTTAGGGAGGGGCGGTAGTGAGCAAGAGAATCACTTAAAAGCGCGCTCATTAAGGGGTGTGGGTGATGGGCCTCCCGCGCAAAGCTTAGACGTTTCCTTAAATTATTAGGACAAGAAGACAATTAAATGTACCGTTTTCGACTGGTAATCCTTGGCTGAATGATGTTTCCCCCCTCCCGCACGAAGCGCGATAGCTTTGACGTTTCATTAAATTATTATAAAAAAGAAGACGATTTGCTGTACCGTTCTCGACTGTTTATCCTTTTCTGAATTCAGTTCCCTCAGTTTACCCCTCTCGCGCGAAGCGCGGAAGCTTCGACGTTTCCTTAAATTATTAGAGAAAGAACACGATTCGTTGTACCGTTTTCGACTCAAAATAAGCCCTATTAATTTTGTCTGAATTCAGTTTTCCCCTCTCGCGCGAAGCGTGGAAGCTTTGACGTTTCCTTAAATTATTAGAGAAAGAAGACGATTCGTCGTACCGTTTTCGACTCGTCTAAATGAAGTTTTCCCCGTCCGCGGGGAAAAATAAGCCCTATTAATTTTGTCTGAATTCAGTTTTCCCCTCTCGCGCGAAGCGTGGAAGCTTTGACGTTTCCTTAAATTATTAGAGAAAGAAGACGATTCGTCGTACCGTTTTCGACTCGTCTAAATGAAGTTTTCCCCGTCCGCGCGAAGCGCTGAATTTTTGGCGTTTCATCACAATATAGAGAAAGGAAGACGATTCCTCGTACCGTTTTCGAAACTTATTAAGCCCTTTTTGTCTGAATTCAGTTTCCCACTCTCGCGCGAAAGCTTAGACGTTTCCTTAAATTATTAGAGAAAGAAGACGATTCGTTGTACCTTTCTCGACTCGTCTAAATAAAGTCTCCCATTCCGCGCGAAGCGCGGAATTTTTGGCGTTTCATTACAATATAAAGAAAGGAAGACGATTCGTCGTACCGTTGTTGACTCTTAAACCTTGTTTGAATTTAGTTTCCCCGAAAATTCTCTGATTTCTTTAGCTGATATTATAGGAAAGTGAAACTTCGAGAAAATACAAGTATTGTAGTTGTAGTCACTCTCGAAGTCGTCAAAGCGGATAAGAAGTCACAGTTCGTAGGGAAATAAACTTGTCGGCCGACCGTCAATATACATCTCACCGACTTCAAACTTCTGCATTGATAAAGTACACGAGGATCGAGCAATAATACCGACACAGCTGACCCGACACAGCAACATATTTACCCGTGTCTTTCTCGACGAGACAACTCCACCCAACAACCCCTTTCTCTCTTTTACTCCCACTCCTCCTCTCTCAGACTCTTACCTCCCCTCTCTCTCTCCTCTTTCATCCCCCGTATCTTTTGTTTCCCTTTCACTCTTTTTTCTTCTTTTTTCCTTTTCTTTCTTTTCTTTCTTTTCCTTTCTTTCCTCTCCTCCCTCTTTTTTTTTTCTTTCTTTCTTCTCTTTTCTTTCTTTTCTTTCCCTTTCCCTCTCTTCTTTTCCCTCTCTTTTTTTCCCTCCCCCTTTTCTCTTTTTCTCGACGGCAGCGCAATTTTACCGACAATATCCTGACAGGTGGGGGGGGGGGGGGGTGTCGCACCCCCACACCCCCCCCCCCCCCTTTGGCGAAGCCCCTGCTCCTGCGCTTGTCTTAATTTCAAAAATGTTTTTGTCTGCTCCTTTTTCTTCCTAAGTCCTCTTCCTTTTCTCTTCTCTCTTTTTTTGGGCCAGCGTTTTTTTTTTTGGGGGGGGGGGCGCCCCCATCGCCCCCTGGCTACGCGCCTGCGGTCAGATGAACATATTTTGATACTTTGTCCGCCCCCGGAAACTCATGAGTTAAAGGCAATAAATTACAGTCAGATAAGCATTCAGAGGCCCACCTTAGGGCCCTTGGTGGGGCCGAGGGTGCGGAAACCCAAGAAGTTCAGGGCTTTTAGGCATTTAATTACGGTCAGATGAACATATTTTAATACCTTATTAATGACACTGGCAGGACACTGATTGGCGTGAGGTCCGGCGGGCGGAGCCCCCAGAAGCTCAAGGGTTTTAGGCACTAAATTACGGTCAGATGGGTATCAAGGGGGCCCGCCTTAGGGCCCTTGGTTGGTTCCAGGGCGCAGAGCCCCCGGACGCTCAGGGGTTTTAGGCGTTTAATTATGGTCAGATGAGCATTTTTGTATACCTTATTTTGTTGTGACACTGGCAGTTAACTATTTTGTCTTTCTTGCTCTCTTTCTTTCTATTTCTCTTTCATATACTTTTTCATAAAAAGTGTGTGTGAGGGGGAGGGGGGGGGGGGACATGGAGGCCCCCGATCCCCGCCGTTACGCGGGCCCTGACATGTAGGCATCTCAAGAAGCATATTTCTTGCCTGGCTGTAAATTTAGGAATTTGTCATCTTACAACAAACTCATTAAAAAGTACAATTTATTAAAAAATGAGGAAAAATCTCAGAAATTAATGTCATTTCAGCATCATTATTATGTAAACCTCCGTTATGGAATTAGAAATAAACCACGTTTGAATTTTATTTCCCCAGAGCCCCCTGCCCGATCAGTAAGCCAGTGCCCCGCCCCCCCCCCCCGATCTACACTTTGTTGGCGGAAAAATCGCAACTGATCTCCCCTACCTTTCTTCTTTCTCTTTTTATTCTTTCCCTTTCTCTCCTCTTTCCCTTTCCCTTCCCTTCCTTCTCTCTCTTTTAGGTTTGCTGGGGGGGGGGGGAGGGGGAAGGCAAGGTCCTTTCGGCCCCACCCTTCTCCACACGTTGTTGGCGGGATTAACCGCAAATGATCTATTTCCCCTTCTTTTCACCTTCTTTTTTCTTCTTCCTCTTTTTCGGTCCTTTTTAGCTCTCCTTTTTGTCTTCATTTTCCTTCCTTCTCTCTCTCTTTTTTTTAGAGGGGGCGGGGGAGGCAAGGGCCTCTTGCCCACCCCCACCCCACCCCGATCCACAACTTGTTGGCGGGAAAGTTGCAACTGATACCCCCTTCTTTTCTTCTTCCTCATGCAATTTTTTGAGGGGGGGGTGATGGGAGTGTAGCATCGTTACCATCAAGGGGACCGTAAGGCATTATGCGAACGATGGCGTCCCCTGTATAAAGACTTTTTAAAGGTTTATTTTACTTTATACCTTTGAGAATTATATATAGAGACATCTTGCCAAAGGACATATAGCCTTAGCCATATCCAGGCACCCAGAAGCTCTTCAATTTTAGCCAATGAAGAGTTTCAATATTTTAATTTTCCATGAATTATCATCCCTCAGGATACTAGTAATCATAATTAATAAACCTAACCTGATTTATCCACAATCTTGATTTCATGAAACTTTCCTAACACCGAAAACAAACTAATTGCAAACTCAGTCCTTAAATAACTTTGATTATGGGCTAGCTTGGTCTACTTAGTATCTCAGTGGCTTAGACTGGATGAGATCAGTCATGGACAGGGTGGTGAGGAAAGATTTCCAACAAGGAGGACAAATTACGATGGCATTATGTTTTACTTCCTTTTTTCCGTCACCACAGGAGCGGGGGAAATCTATATATAATTATCAAAGATGAAAGGAAAAATAAACCTACTTAAAAAAGACAAATATTCAGGGCCATGTGTCGCCACCCGCCTCCCCACAGCTATGCCAAAGCCGTGAGGTGTCCTCCATCCAATATTTCCTTTGTTATGCGACTTATCCCCTTTTGACCGGGATAAAAGTCATATAAAAATGTTTGTTGTATTCATATCTATCAGAAAACAGATGATGTTCCCGGTCAATAGGGGATGGGTACCTTAAAAAGGGCCCCTATATCCGATATATGCATGTGTATGGAATAATTATATATTAAAGAGAGACATGTATCTTTTTTGATAAGATGTGACTTATCCCCTTTTGACCGGGATAAAAGTCATATAAGAAGTTTTGTTGTTTTCATATCTATCAGAAAACAGATGATGGTCCCGGTCAATAGGGGATGGGTATCTAAAAAAGGCCCATATATCTGATATATGCATGTGTATAGAATTATTATATTTTAAAGAGAGACCGGTATCTTAATTGGATAATGTGACTTATCCCCTTTTGACCGGGATAAAAGTCATATCAAAATGTTTGTTGCATTCATATCTATCAGACAACAGATGATGGTCCCGGTCAATAGGGGATGGGTACCTAAAAAAGGCCCATATATCCGATATATGCATGTGTATGGAATACTTATATTTTAAAAACAGACCAGTATATTTTTTGATAAGATGCGACTTATCCCCTTTTGACCGGGATAAAGTCATATAAGAAGTTTTGTTGTTTTCTTATATATCAGAAAACAAATGATGGTCCCGGTCAATAGGGGATTGGTTACCTAAAAAAGGCCCATATACCGATATATGCATGTGTATGGAATACTTATATTTTAAAAACAGACCGGTATATTTTTTGATAAGATGTGACTTATCCCCTTTTGACCGGGATAAAAGTCATATCAAAATGTTTGTTGCATTCATATCTATCAGACAACAGATGATGGTCCCGGTCAATAGGGGATGGGTACCTAAAATAGGCCCATATATCAGATATATGCATCTGTATGGAATAATTATATTTTAAAAGAGAGACATGTATCTTTTTAAATAAGATATGTGACTTATCCCCTTTTGACCGGGATAAAAGTCATATCAAAATGTTTGTTGCATTCATATCTATCAGACAACAGATGATGGTCCCGGTCAATAGGGGATGGGTATCTAAAAAAGGCCCATATATCCGATATATGCATGTGTATAGAATTATGATGTGCTACAGATACCTGTATCTTAATTGAATAAGATATGTAACTTATCCCCTTTTGACCGGGATAAAAGTCATATAAAAATGTTTGTTGTATTCATATCTATCAGAAAACAAATGATGGTCCCGGTCAATAGGGGATGGGTACCTAAAAAAGGCCCATATATCCGATATATGCATGTGTATGGAATATTTAAAGAGAGTCATGTATCTTTTTTTGATAAGATATGTGACTTATCTCCTTTTGACCGGGATAAAAGTCATATCAAAATGTTTGTTGCATTCATATCTATCAGAAAACAGATGATGTTCCCGGTCAATAGGGGATGGGTACCTTAAAAAGGGCCCCTATATCCGATATATGCATGTGTATGGAATAATTATATATTAAAGAGAGACATGTATCTTTTTTGATAAGATGTGACTTATCCCCTTTTGACAGGAATAAAAGTCATATAAGAAGTTTTGTTGTTTTCATATCTATCAGAAAACAGATGATGGTCCCGGTCAATAGGGGATGGGTATCTAAAAAAGGCCCATATATCTGATATATGCATGTGTATAGAATTATTATATTTTAAAGAGAGACCGGTATCTTAATTGGATAATGTGACTTATCCCCTTTTGACCGGGATAAAAGTCATATCAAAATGTTTGTTGCATTCATATCTATCAGACAACAGATGATGGTCCCGGTCAATAGGGGATGGGTACCTAAAAAAGGCCCATATATCCGATATATGCATGTGTATGGAATACTTATATTTTAAAAACAGACCAGTATATTTTTTGATAAGATGCGACTTATCCCCTTTTGACCGGGATAAAGTCATATAAGAAGTTTTGTTGTTTTCTTATATATCAGAAAACAAATGATGGTCCCGGTCAATAGGGGATTGGTTACCTAAAAAAGGCCCATATACCGATATATGCATGTGTATGGAATACTTATATTTTAAAAACAGACCGGTATATTTTTTGATAAGATGTGACTTATCCCCTTTTGACCGGGATAAAAGTCATATCAAAATGTTTGTTGCATTCATATCTATCAGACAACAGATGATGGTCCCGGTCAATAGGGGATGGGTACCTAAAATAGGCCCATATATCAGATATATGCATCTGTATGGAATAATTATATTTTAAAAGAGAGACATGTATCTTTTTAAATAAGATATGTGACTTATCCCCTTTTGACCGGGATAAAAGTCATATCAAAATGTTTGTTGCATTCATATCTATCAGACAACAGATGATGGTCCCGGTCAATAGGGGATGGGTATCTAAAAAATGCCCATATATCCGATATATGCATGTGTATGGAATTATGATGTGCTACAGATACCTGTATCTTAATTGGATAAGATATGTGACTTATCCCCTTTTGACCGGGATAAAAGTCATATCAAAATGTTTGTTGCATTCATATCTATCAGACAACAGATGATGGCACCGGTCAATAGGGGATGGGTATCTAAAAAAGGCCCATATATCCGATATATGCATGTGTATGGAATTATGATGTGCTACAGATACCTGTATCTTAATTGGATAAGATATGTGACTTATCCCCTTTTGACCGGGATAAAAGTCATATCAAAATGTTTGTTGCATTCATATCTATCAGACAACAGATGATGGCACCGGTCAATAGGGGATGGGTATCTAAAAAAGGCCCATATATCCGATATATGCATGTGTATGGAATTATGATGTGCTACAGATACCTGTATCTTAATTGGATAAGATATGTGACTTATCCCCTTTTGACCGGGATAAAAGTCATATAAAAATGTTTGTTGTATTCATATCTATCAGAAAACAAATGATGGTCCCGGTCAATAGGGGATGGGTATCTAAAAAAGGCCCATATATCCATTGCATGTGTATGGAATTATGATGTGCTACAGATACCTGTATCTTAATTGGATAAGATATGTGACTTATCCCCTTTTGACCGGGATAAAAGTCATATCAAAATGTTTGTTGCATTCATATCTATCAGACAACAGATGATGGTCCCGGTCAATAGGGGATGGGTATCTAAAAAATGCCCATATATCCGATATATGCATGTGTATGGAATTATGATGTGCTACAGATACCTGTATCTTAATTGGATAAGATATGTGACTTATCCCCTTTTGACCGGGATAAAAGTCATATCAAAATGTTTGTTGCATTCATATCTATCAGACAACAGATGATGGCACCGGTCAATAGGGGATGGGTATCTAAAAAAGGCCCATATATCCGATATATGCATGTGTATGGAATTATGATGTGCTACAGATACCTGTATCTTAATTGGATAAGATATGTGACTTATCCCCTTTTGACCGGGATAAAAGTCATATCAAAATGTTTGTTGCATTCATATCTATCAGACAACAGATGATGGCACCGGTCAATAGGGGATGTGTATCTAAAAAAGGCCCATATATCCGATATATGCATGTGTATGGAATTATGATGTGCTACAGATACCTGTATCTTAATTGGATAAGATATGTGACTTATCCCCTTTTGACCGGGATAAAAGTCATATCAAAATGTTTGTTGCATTCATATCTATCAGACAACAGATGATGGTCCCGGTCAATAGGGGATGGGTATCTAAAAAGGCCCATATATCCGATATATGCATATGTCTGGAATTATGATGTGCTACAGATACCTGTATCTTAATCGGATAAGATATGTGACTTATCCCCTTTTGACCGGGATAAAAGTCATATCAAAATGTTTGTTGCATTCATATCTATCAGACAACAGATGATGGTCCCGGTCAATAGGGGATGGGTATCTAAAAAGGCCCATATATCCGATATATGCATATGTCTGGAATTATGATGTGCTACAGATACCTGTATCTTTAATTGGATAAGATATGTGACTTATCCCCTTTTGACCGGGATAAAAGTCATATCAAAATGTTTGTTGCATTCATATCTATCAGACAACAGATGATGGTCCCGGTCAATAGGGGATGGGTACCTAAAATAGGCCCATATATCCGATATATGCATTTGTATGGAATAATTATATTTTAAAAGAGAGACATGTATCTTTTTTGCCAAGATATGTGACTTATCCCCTTTTGACCGGGATAAAACTTATATAAAAATGTATGTTGTTTTCATATCTATCAGACAACAGATGATGGTCCCGGTCAATAGGGGTTGGGTACCTAAAACAGGCTGATATCAGATATGTTTATGTGCATTGAATTGTGATATTTTGAATATCCGAAAATCCGAATATCAAACTGGCTTTATATTCGCACTTTGAATATCGAATATCGAATATCGAATATCTTTCTAACTTCACGCCGGTACGAGCCTCCCCTCCCTTTCTGGTCCAGCTCCAGCTGCGCCACCCGCCCGTGCTCGCCCTCCGATACACCCGGCCAGGCCAGCGGCCCAGGTAGGTAGCTAGCTCGCAAGGCGCAGGCAGCGCAGGCAGCGCAGGCTAGGCGCGCGCTAGCTTAGGCCTAGGCCATTGCATTGCATAGTATAGTATAGGAGAGTCCATTGACCTGATTGACACGAATTTAGTGACGGTAAGTCTGCAAAAAATGCGAACTTTTTACCCTTTATTTAAGTAAATTTTTAAAGTTAGTGTTACAGCATAGAGTTTAATTTAATATCTTATTCTGTGTAGGATTAACTGAAAGTTAGTTAGATCTAGATCTATATATTTTAGTATGAAAGTATATTCTACTACACATGCTTGCGGGAGTAGCATAGGTGTACGCCTCGTGGTACGGGCAGACCAAGGCATGGACGATGAAGGCATGTGTGCTTGTTGTTGAGTGTAGCTTGATGACTGAGTGTGCATGTGGCCGTGCGTGTGCGTCGTACATTGACACATTGCTACAAAAATGCTACAAAAATGCTAGGCTCTGCAATTTAAAAAGAACATTGAAAAAGCATTGTGCAATCTCCTCATTCTGTTGACTCATTTTTAATAAATTGAAAAGATTCTAAGACTTGGTGTGACCATGTACCATGTGACACTGTATACTCGGGGCTGTCAACTTGGCTTTCATCGAAAGGGTGCGGCGAGGTGTGGTGTGCTCAACGCACCCATTCGATAAAAGAGGGGGGGGGGGGGGCTTTTCTCGAAAGGGTGCGTTGAGAGCGGAGTACCGTTTTAACACACCCTTTCGATAAAAGCGGGGGGGGGGGGCTTTTCTCGAAAGGGTGCGTCGACTAGTCTTTCGCATCAGTCGTTTCCCTTACAAAAAAGTTGTATAGAATTCTATAGAACGCTTTATAGAGTTCTATAGAACTCTATAGAACTCTATAACATTCCAGATTCTCTATAGAACTTTTAAGAATTCTCTATAGAAAGCGGTTTCCTCTATAGAATTCTATAGAATAAGTTTTCTATAGATTTAAATTTCTATAGAAAAGTTAATTCTCTATAGAATTTTTAAGGTTGTCTATAGAAATCAGTTTCCTCTATAGAATTCTATAGAATAAGTTTTCTATAGATTTAAATTTCTATAGAAAAGTTAATTCTCTATAGAATATTTTAGGTTGTCTATAGAAATCGGTTTCCTCTATAGAATTCTATAGAATAAGTTTTCTATAGATTGAAATTTCTATAGAAAAGTTAATTCTCTATAGAATTGTTAAGGTTGTCTATAGAAATGAGTTTCCTCTATAGAATTCTATAGAATAAGTTTTCTATAGATTTAAATTTCTATAGAAAATTTAATATAAAAAATGGCGTCCCCACTTCTCTATAGAATTTTTAAGGATGTCTAGAAATCAGTTTTCTCTATAGAATTCTATAGAATAAGTTTCCTATACGGTAGATCTAAATTTCTATAGAATTCTATAGAATTTTTTTTCTATATGAAGATATGTGTCTCATGCATATTCATGATAATTTGCATGTTTTCACAGAAAATGTAATTATCATGATCTGTCACGCAAATGTGACAATTAACATCAATTTTGTGATTTATATTTTCTTAGACAATTATTGACAAATATAATATATATGTACGATTTTTTTAAACATGTAACTTAAGACGTAAAATAGATATATTAATATATGTAATTTACTAACCAGTAAAAACATGTATAATTTTGTATATAATGTATGTAAGATCTCCGCACTACTTAATTAACAATATATACTCAACTGTATTTTGCTTCAAATGATCTTTGTGATGGAGCAATTGCAGGAGTCTACGTATATAAATATGGTTTAGTCGGTGGCCAGATGTCATGCAATATTGATTATTAATTATCAATTGATTGCTGGTCGCTACTGAATAGTAAACTGGTTTTCAACTGGTAAATAATGGTCTATAGAATTATTTACAACAAAACTTCTATAGAATTCTATAAAAAATATCTATAGAATTTCTATAGGCCATTCTATAGAATGTTTTATAGAGATTCTATAGATGTCCGTTATAGATTTCTATAGAATTTGTATAGAAAAGTGGCCCACTTTTCTATAGAATCTCTATAAAACATTTCTATAGAATTGCTATAGAATAAAATGGTCTATAGAATTCTTTATAAAAAAATTCTATAGAATTCTATAAAACAAATTCTATAGAATTTCTAAAGGCCATTCTATAGAATGTTTTATAGAGATTCTATAGAGGTCCGTTATAGATTTCTATAGAATTCTTATAGAAAAGTGGCCCACTTTTCTATAGAATTTCTATAAAACATTTCTATAGAATTGCGTAAAGAAATTCTATAGAATTTCTATAAAACATTTTTATAGAATTGCGTATAGAAATTCTATAGAATTTTTTTTATAGAATTCTATAGAACTTTTTTGTAAGGGTTAAAATGAGGATCTCGGACAGAAGGTAATAGTTGCCAATTTAAGTATATCGAAAATGTATTAAATAAAATGGAATGGTCTTGATTACAGAGTGGTCTCTTTCGTTATTACTATGTTGATGGGGGAGACAGAGAGAAGGAAAAAAGGGAAAGGGAAAGGGAAGATAAAAGGAAAGAAAGAAGAATAAGAAGAAAAGAGGGAAACGGGGGGGGGCCAAGGGCTCTTGCCTCCTCCTCACCCCCCCCCCCCCCCGCCAAAAAAATAAATAAGAGAGAGAGAGAAAAGGGAAAGGGAAAGGGAAAGAAATATAAAAGAAAAGAAAGAAGAGGAAGAAGTAAAGAGGAAAACGGGGGAATGGCGAAAGGCTCTTACCTCCCCCCCCCCCCGCCAAAAAAAAAATAAGAGAGAGAGAGAGAGAAGGGAAAGGGAAAGAAAGAAGAATAATAAGAAGGAAAGAGGGAAACGGGGGAAGGGCGAAGGGCTCTTGCCTCCTCCCTCCCCCCGCCAAAAATAAATAAGAGAGAGAAGGGAAAGGGAAAGGGATCGAGAAGATAAAAGGAAAGAAAGAAGAGGAAGAAGAAGAAGAAAAGAGGTAAACGGGGGCGAAGGGCTCTTGCCTCCCCCCCCCCGCCAAAAAATAAATAAGAGAGAGAGAGAGAGAGAAGGGAAAGGGAAAGGGAAAGAGAATAAAAAAGGAAAGGAAGAAGAATAAGAAGAAAAGAGGGGCTCTTGCCTCCTCCTCCTCCCCCCCCCCCCCCCCGCCAAAAAATAAATAAGAGAGAAAAGGGAAAGGGAAAGACAAGATAAAAGGAAAGAAAGAAGAGGAAGAAGAAAGAAACGGGGGCGAAGGGCTCTTGCCTCCCCCCCCCCCGCCAAAAAAATAAATAAGAAAGAGAAAGAAGGGAAAGGGAAAGGGAAAGAAAATATAAAAGGAAAGAAAGAAGAGGAAGAAAAAGAAAACGGGGGCGAAGGGCTCTTGCCTCCTCCCCCCCCCCCGCCAAAAAAATAAATAAGAGAGAGAGAGAGAAGGGAAAGGGAAAGAGAAGATAAAAGGAAAGAAAGAAGAGCAAAAAGAATAAGAAGAAAAGAGGGAAACGGGGGCGAAGGGCTGTTGCCTCCTACCCCCCCCCCCCCCCCCCCGGCAAAAAATATATAAGAGAGAAGGGAAAGGGAAAGAAAATATAAAAGGAAAGAAAGAAGAGGAAGAAGAAGAAAAGAGGGAAACGGGGGCAAAGGGCTCTTGCCTCCTTTCTTTTCCTTTCTTTCCTATTCTCCCCTCTTTTTCGTTTTTCTCTTTCTTTCTTCTCTTTTCTTTCCTTTCTTTTCTTTTTTCTTTTTTTCTTTTCTTTTTCTTTTCTTTCCCTTTTCCTCTCTTTTTTCCCCTCCCCCTTTTCTCTGTTTTCCCGACGGCAGCGCAATTTTACCAACAATATCCTGACAGGTGGTGGGGGGGGGGGGTGTCGCAACCCACACCCCCCCTTTGGAGACGCATCTGCCTACGCCACTGTTGGCGACCA
>JAVYIG010008762.1:0-27576 GCA_035222895.1 Strongylocentrotus droebachiensis | reverse complement strand
ATACATGTATGTTAACACAGAAAAAGAGTACTGAGAGAGATGGAGATATATAGACATGGTACGAATAGAGAGAGAGAGAGATAATACATGTATGTTAACACAGAAAAAGAGTACTGAGAGAGATGGAGATATATAGACATGGTACGAATAGAGAGAGAGAGAGATAATACATGTATGTTAACACAGTAAAAGAGTACTGAGAGAGATGGAGATATATAGACATGGTACGAATAGAGAGAGAGAGAGATAATACATGTATGTTAACACAGAAAAAGAGTACTGAGAGAGATAGAGATATATAAAGATGGTACGAATAGAGAGAGAGAGAGATAATACATGTATGTTAACACAGAAAAAGAAGTACTGAGAGAGATAGAGATATATAAAGACGGTACGAATAGAGAGAGAGAGAGATAATACATGTATGTTAACACAGAAAAAGAGTACTGAGAGAGATGGAGATATATAGACATGGTACGAATAGAGAGAGAGAGAGATAATACATGTATGTTAACACAGAAAAAGAAGTACTGAGAGAGATAGAGATATATAAAAATGGTACGAATAGAGAGAGAGAGAGATAATACATGTATGTTAACACAGAAAAGAGTACTGAGACGGCGAGTTACAGACATAAGCAGAGAGAGACAGAATGGCAGATATTTTCTTTAGGAAAGTAGCATGCCTGGCCATAAAACCAACACTACACTAACATCCTCTTTATGTATAAAGGAAAGTTGAAATGAAATTCACATAAAAGTATTTATTGTCCATTTTAAAATCAGTTGTTCACTGGTACACAAGTTAATTTATGCCACATGTTCCTACATCCTAAGTGGGATGAAAATTAGGTGCTTATCCCTCAATGTATCTTCAAAACTAATGGAAAAACTCCCTCTCTTGTTTTTGTATTTTTAAGCTGAAGTTCTTCAAGAGTCATTAATGGGATCTCTTTTTCAGATTCAGAAACGCCACAAAACTATTTCTCTGCAGCTATTTGTCCCTTTTCCTTATGGGGTATATCTTTCCGATGACAATATTTCATACACCACACTGTTTACTATTTCACCATCTCTCTACTAAGAACACAACATTTCCTTTTGATGTGTGTTCAGCTAGCCATTTAAAATTTATATTACCGATATGTGAAGTACATGTACAATGGATCCTCATATCAAACTCCTTGAGACCAATGAAATGACCTTGGTAAATCTTTAATGTATCAGGGCTAAAAATAGAATACAAGGGATGGTGGCTGGCAAAAGCAATCTGTTATAATGAGAGTTTGTTTGTAATAAAAATGTTCTATATATGAAGAGTTTAATACCAAAAGGAGCTAAATCCTTTTTTGTAACTTTATAGAAAAAAGAATTGTTTACCAGATTTTGTACAGCCATCTAAGGAAAAGTGATATTAGAAGGTGCATTTTTTTCATAATTGTTCCCAAAATGTAGGTAAACAATTTTGTTGAAAGACAGGTACATAAGTGAACAATGTTCTGATATCAATAATTCATTTCATCGAAAATGGATTTAGCTCCTTTTGGAATTAAGCTCCCTAGTATAACATTCAAAAGGAGGCAAAAATGACTCAATTACCGTAATGAAGAAGAAACATATCTCCATTTTCTTTTGAACATTAATTATATTCCATTCAGTTCTGAATCAGAATACTTGTATGTAGTATTTTCATTTATATTCAATATTGCAAATGGAAAATATGCGTAAATAAATCTAAATACACTTTGCAATATAATTTTTCATAATTTTATTAACACAAAAGGTATATACCAAAATGTTTCACATTACACTGCATATATAAAAGATGAAGTAAGCTGGACATTCTTTATAACACATATACATGCAGGTCTATGATGTAACTAAAGCTTAATGATTGCAACATTTAACGTGCAAAACTAATTATACATGGCGTTTCAGTCTGCTTAGAAAAGAAAGGTAATTTTATTGGTATCATTCTTTGGGTCTCTAGTAATTGAAATGTAGATAAACATATATGCAGTAATTGCATATTGTATTTTTTTTTTGTGGAAACTAGATCATATATGGTTTCACTCGTTTGTCTTCACGTCCTTGGCAATTTGGGACTAATTCGCAATCAAGTCTGTTTATGTAAATGGTACCAATTAAAGCCAACTGCCCACTCCATGATTCGATTACGATCCGGTTCTGGAAGACTAGCAATATAACATATGAACACACATTTCCAAATCCAAAATGAGGAATAAAGTTTATTTTACAAGCTTTTATACAGATATTATCTTGATAACGAGAGGAACATAGGGTGCAGACTATAAGTTCTCAGGCAGAAATGTAAGAATCATTCCTTTAAAATAGAATATTTGGCAGCTACATGCATGTGAACATTAAAATACATTTTATTAATGATCAAGATACTGAATAATCATATGATTTATAACAATTTGAATTTGGGGTCTGCAAGTTTCTTTGAAAGAAAAGTAAAGTAAGCTCAGACTTGTTTTTGTCTATGATTTGGCCTTCACTCTGACTCAAAGGTAAATACATTTAAAAAATTCAATTATTGTATCCATATCATTATTCAGAACCTCGAACAGGTTGATAATTTTTGCTTGAATTTCCTTCTGTAATGACAAATTCAATTTGTATGAATTGGATCACAGTCGGATCATATAGGGTGCAGTGGGCTTTAGAAATTACACTATAAAGAGAGAAATATACAATGTGTATTCAGTAACTGATTTAATAAAAGAGTGAAATAAATTAATAAACCTATTATGGCTTTAGAATATATTTCAAAAACATATTTTTAAACTTTGAAAGCAAAACATATTCTCATTATGCAGCGGGTCATGTGGGGGAGGTGGCATCCACCTGCAATGTTCTATGCTAGATACACCATGTCTCATCTAAACAAATATATGAATATACTTGCCGAGTGCTGACGTCCCCAAGATATATTATTAAAAGTAAATGTTTGTACAAAACACCTCCATCTCTTTGTCCTCCACCAGGAGTGTTGAGCCGTATAATTTCAAATTCAGATTCAATGATATAGATGAATTCTTTCATCATAGCAACCAAGAAAATAAATATTTATATTTTTTAGGAATAATTATTTAAAAAGAAATAACACCTGATGGAAGAGATGCTCACAAGATATACGGCAAAGAGTTCTAGATATTATGCATTTGATGGATAACCAACGAAAAAAAGAAACTTTAACCTTTATCATATTTTCCTAAAACCATCACAGATCCGTGTCTCTCTCTCTTTTTTTTTGACCAGCTCTTTAAAAAAATCACGGTCCTACTACCCCTTGGTCAGGAGAATGTTTCCTTATCTTCATCAAAGTTGATGACGTTGATGAAATTGACCGAAGACAGCTTAGGTTCTGGATGCTTCTCATACAGTCTAAAGATGCAGGATTAAAGGGGTGTAGCATGATGAGACTATGTGTCTCTCCCGTGGATAACGCAACCGCAGTATTTGTGTGCGTGCAACATACGCAAAACTGAAGCGTGAGAAGAACTTTGGTCTGTTTCACGAACGCTAGCATACGCTTTTTGTTAATCAAGTCCATTTGGTTACGTGCAGTTGTCCAAAAGAATTAGTCGTAGATGGCGTTAACCAGTATTTGCCATGCTACACCCCCTTTTATGCCTCATCTTTGAATCTTCTTGTCAATCAGCTGTCAATCAAATATCTGTCCCAGTAACTTTCCCCTTAGAAAATACAAAGGAACGTTCAGGAGTATATCTACTCCTCTTCATCAAATTTGATGAGGTCTTTGTCCAGTCTGCAGCCGTTAATGAAGTCACCTAGAGATGGCTCATGTTCTGGAAGCCTCTTGTAGTCTAAAGACGATGGATTGTTGATCAGCTCTTACTGAAACCACTGTTCCTACTTTCTCCTAAAGAGAAGGAAGGAATTATCAGGTGAATGTCTCCTCCTCTTCATCAAATTTGATGAGGTCTTTGTCCAATCTGCAACTGTCGATGAAGTCACCTAGAGATGGCTTGGGTTCTGGATGTTTCTCGTAAAGTCTCAGTATGGATGTCTGACACCCTTCCCTCCACTTCTCTATCAGATTCTGAAGTGCTTCCAGGTCATTCTGTTCAAATGATAAAAACAATGAATTCCATTTAAACAAAATGGTGTTTAAAAAGGGTATAATGAATTTTTAAATACACAAATCTTTATGCATCACATTGCAAGCCTACATATTTATATTGTGGAATCAGAAAGAAGCAGGAAAAAATCCTTGGGGAATATGTCTCTTTCAAAGAATATCCACCAATTCACAAATCAAGATACGTGCATTTAGTTATTTCTGACCCTTATTAATAAGGCCCTGACACTTTGCAGCAATAATTCCCTTTGTGACAAAGTGAATAGATCAAATAAAATTACTTTGTACAGTGGCAGCAGGATGTTGGCAAGAAGAAAGCAAAAATCATGAACCATACTGTTACATAGTGGTTCCAAATACAAACAAAGTAGGTCATGGTAACTTTTGCTCCACCAATAAGCATTAGACGTCTATAGATAGAGGGTAATCTACATTTGCCACTCTCCACCCAGATGTAAATGGACGCCTGATATATGCTTGAGCGCTAGTTACTTTGGCAGCTCGACTACAACCAGGGTAATATGCGTACAGTGCCATGAGCGTCAGAGACTGGCAGATACCGGCGCTATATAAATACCGGTATCCATTTTATTATTATAAATATCATATTTTGAAAAAGCCCTTGCTAAAACAATGCTATCATAAAATTTCTTTTAAAGCCCAACTGCACTACTTATACATGTCAAAATGTCAAATTTTCAAATTTCGAGACCAAAAAAAAATGTCCTCTTACCCCCCCCCCCCCCCCCCCCCCCCCCCCACTGAGCGACTTTTCGGCCGGCCCGATTTTCAAATTTTCGGGAGCAAAATAATAAAGCCGAGTCGTTGCGAAATTTTGGGCCCGATTTTAAACCCCCCCCCCCCTTGAAAAAATCCTGCGTACGCCACTGCATGTAGCTACATGTACCTGTGCCCTCTTAATAGCAAACAATGCCTTATCGGTGCCTATTGTGCCCTAATGATCTTGCAGGAAGGTCTAATCCCCCCTGGCCAAACTAGTACAGACGGGCTTTAAAGAAAACCAACTACAAACAAGATACAGAATGGTTTATTAGATTAGGGGATAACCTAATTTGAGATTACCTTTGACCTGTACATCTTGACCAATTTCAGCTTTCTGCACGTCTCCTCTTTCTCTGCAACCTGTCTCATCAACTCTTTCCTACTCAGATCCGCTTCCATGATCTTTACCTCCACAGAAACCTTGCTGTCGCTCTCCTCACACATGTTCTTTGAGTTCGCGGATGTTCTGCAAATTGGCAGCTCTTCAGTCATCTCATGTTTCAGTGTGATGGTCTTGTAGAAATCAAACAGAACAAAGAATTAAAAAATGGTACTGTTCTCTCAAAATAGTATAGTCTCCAATATTATAACTAAATTACATAGGTATGGGGTGAAATCATTGCAAATCAATGTTTTGACAGAAGCGGGCCCAAATTCATAACAAAATATACCCATATACATGTACTGTATGTTGTGTGTCCGGACATGTTGGTCATCCGGACACATACCAAAACTGTGTCTTTAGAACGACTTTTGTATGCAAATTTTCATGAATCATTATGTTGTCAATAGTACGAAAAATATATCTCAAAGTTTAATCGCTGTTTAATGCATGAATTTCCTTAAATCAAATAGTATATACAGGTGACTGTGTTAAAAAAGGTTAAGTGTCCATCCAGACACCCAACTCATCAACTTCAATAAAATGACCAAATCCTCATATCTTCGACCCTGGACCCAAACTATATATTTAATTTCAACATTAATACTATATTTAATTTCAACATTAATCCTAACACTACGTACCCTACATGTAAAACCTCAATACAACCTAATCCTAGATACCTCTGACAAAATAGAGCCCGGAGCAAGTGTCATACTCATAAGAGCAAATGTTGGGTCATGACCGTCATGTAGCGATTCACATAGTCTAAAGGTAGACAGAAAGAACCGTCGGTTATTTTTGAATTTTTTGAATTTTAATACACGATGTTGTAGGTCTAAGCCTGTTCATCGATCCAGGATTCTTCCGTGATTACTGCTATGGGGAATTCTTCAATAAAACTGACATTTGTCAATGGTGGTGCCATTGTACATAGCCAGACGCGTCGTAGCATCACTCTTACTCTTAGGGGAAGTTCTGTTAATCATACAGCCTTTTCACACACAGCTAAAATTCTATAAACATGACTAGTATAAACGTGTTTCGAACGTGTTTAAACTAATCACGAGCCTTTCACACACAGAAATTTTGGTGTGATCGTTAATCGTTTCATGTTAACTACTGCTCGTAAAATGCGCAGTAGTGCCATTGCGCATTGAAGGTCATGTCACATCAATCAAAGCGCACGCTCCATCCAGTTTAAACACGTCTGAAACACGTTTAAACACGAATAACCTTTCACACACAAAATGTCAAGCTCACTAGATACGAACTTCGTATCTGCAGCCTGCTTTTAGGGGCGTATGGATCGCGACTTCGTATCTATCCCAACATCGTATAAACGATGTTCACACTGGGAAATTTTGTCTATAAACATGTTTAAAACTGTTAAGTGATTCTAATCATCTCTACGATGAATTTTAGCTGTGTGTGAAAAAGCTGTTAGTCTGGACTGTATCTTTCGGTCTACAATTCATTAATGCCCATATGTTCTGCATGACTGCATGCATATAGGGTCTATGCATGTACTACCCTTACAAAAAAGTTGTATAGAATTCTATAGAACGCTTTATAGAGTTCTCTATAGAAAGCGGTTTCCTCTATAGAATTCTATAGAATAAGTTTTCTATAGATTTAAATTTCTATAGAAAAGTTAATTCTCTATAGAATTTTTAAGGTTGTCTATAGAAATCAGTTTCCTCTATAGAATTCTATAGAATAAGTTTTCTATAGATTTAAATTTCTATAGAAAAGTTAATTCTCTATAGAATATTTTAGGCTGTCTATAGAAATCAGTTTCCTCTATAGAATTCTACAGAATAAGTTTTCTATAGATTGAAATTTCTATAGAAAAGTTAATTCTCTATAGAATTGTTAAGGTTGTCTATAGAAATGAGTTTCCTCTATAGAATTCTATAGAATAAGTTTTCTATAGATTTAAATTTCTATAGAAAATTTAATTCTCTATAGAATATTTTAGGCTGTCTATAGAAATCAGTTTTCTCTATAGAATTCTATAGAATAAGTTTCCTATAGATCTAAATTTCTATAGAATTCTATAGAATTTTTTTTCTATATGAAGATATGTATCTCATGCATAATTGCATATTCATGATAATTTGCATGTTTTCACAGAAAATGTAATTATCATGATCTGTCAAGCAAATGTGACAATTAACATCAATTTTGTGATTTATATTTTCTTAGACAATAATTGACAAATATAATATATATGTACGATTTTTTTAAACATGTAACTTAAGACGTAAAATACATGTAGATATATTAATATATGTAATTTACTAACCAGTAAAAACGTGTATAATTTTGTATATGTATGTAAGATCTCCGCACAATATATACTCAACTGTATTATGCTTCAAATGATCGTTGTGATGGAGCAATTGCAGGAGTCTATATAAATATGGTTTAGTCGGTGGCCAGATGTCATGCAATATTGATTATTGATTGCTGGTCGCTACTGAATAATAAACTGGTTTTCAACTGGTAAATAATGGTCTATAGAATTATTTACAAAAAAACTTCTATAGAATTCTATAAAAAAATATCTATAGAATTTCTAAAGGCCATTCTATAGAATGTTTTATAGAGATTCTATAGAGGTCCGTTATAGATTTCTATAGAATTCTTATAGAAAAGTGGCCCACTTTTCTATAGAATTTCTATAAAACATTTCTATAGAATTGCGTATAGAAATTCTATAGAATTTCTATAAAACATTTCTATAGAATTGCGTATAGAAATTCTATAGAATTTTTTTTATAGAATTCTATAGGACTTTTTTGTAAGGGTAGGATGCGGAAGGAGCAATATAGATCTATACATAAAATGCGATTAAAGTCATGAGAGTAAGTAAGATCAACGCTCCGATTGCCCCACACCACCAAGTTTTAATTATCACAATTCATATTATTGCGATAAACTTAAAAATCTTAATCATAAACCTTTCGCAGACACCGCATGGATTTGGCTCCTTTTACAGTTTTTAGAACACCTTAGTAAAATAGTATATCTTATTGTTTACATTCTTGAATCTTTCAAATGATGCCTTAGGCCTACTACTTGACTTAATCTACACTTGTCGCCGTCTACCTTATTGCAAGTTGCAACTGCAAGTCTCTCCGATCCAGCGGGCGGAACTGGTGAGGTTATTTCATTCAGTGCACAGCTCAGCGAAGAATTAGCTGCAGTGCGTGTGTAGCCTTTACTAGTCTCTGACTCCCAAGTCCCTGCATCGACGATGGTTGTAGGCTCCACTGCCCAAAAGATTGACAACTATCCGTTTTATTTAATAATTCCCCGTACCAGACGATTATTTTTGTTTATATATAATAAGACTAAACGAGTCGTAAGAGTAGATCCCGGTATACGGTCCAGTCCCGAATACAAAATTACCGCGCGCTGTATTTTTGCCGGTGGATCGCGTATCAAAAATAAGAAAGGGGTGATTCCCGCGAGATGACGTCATGTATACAATCATTCACGGAGCTATGACGTCGGCCTATTAAAATACTGAACTCATATTTATGAAAATGGCCGTGTATGCGAAGTGTGGCAATCAACGCTGTTACCAAGAACGAAAACAGCTGCGAAAGGAGCTTGAACGGGGCAGGAAAAACCTCATATCATATATTGGTGAGTAGATCAAACATTACTGATCATTATCGGACCATTCGTTTAAAAATTGTCGCGAGGAACACGTAACGTTTAGGGATGAATTACCGGCGAATTTGGCAGGTCCATTGTGCAGGTCCTCACGCTTGTAAAGCAGGCAAATGTTATTTTTGCCCGCTGAGAATGCCCCGTCCTTTCAGACCCGCATCACGTTTCACCCGATACAGTTAAATCCCCGCTCATGCATTGTTTCCCAGAATGAAAGCCACCATTTTGTTTTCTTTGTGTCGTTTTACTGGGATTAGATATTGGTTTGTGCTGAATTGATCCCTCATTTTAGAAGCTGTATTGAGATTGGATAAGCTCATAGTCATACAGCCTTTCAAAGGATTTCCTTTGTTAATTGATTTGTTATGCTTATTAATGATTTGCAGACAAACATTTTGGTTAGGCTATGTCTACGTTTGACTCTCCCTGGTCAGATATTAATTATGCACATGAATTTAATTACATGTTACTTTTGACTTTTGTTAGGTTAATTATACTATTAGTTAGACCACTGTGTTTATTCTGATTTGTTCATGGCGTGCTTGTTTTGGCCTATTGTTCTAAAGTTTTGGAAATTTTCCAGACATTAATAATTAATTTAATAATAGTAGATCTACTCCTTCATACAGATCATTGCTGTAGAGTTTGAAAGTGCATTGAAGCATGTTGTGTGAACTGTGATGTAGATAAATAAAACAAAAGGAAAACAACACTCTTAACTTTTCATTATTGAATTCCTTTTAACTTTACAACATAAGGAGAGGAAGGGACCTGGATATATTAAAAAAAAACTTTTATTTGGAAATGAAACTTAGTTTTAATTTCTTTCACAGTTTTTTAAATAGAATTTTCAATGTTGAAATTGCCAGTAAGAGAGGAACGGATCGGGATGAATTGTATTACTTTAATTTGGAAATGAAACTTGGTTTTAATCACTTTCATCTATTAGATTTGTACACAATCATTAGATAATTTAGGCCTGTAATCAGATATTATTTTCATCTTACTTAAGGTTACCTACATTTACTTATGGTTGAATTCTGGACGCTGGTTGAGATTTCTCTATGTCCAGATTCTTGTTAATTGGTTGTACTCTAGCACTTTAGTCAAAGATTTTAAAGTTTATGCTAAAGAAAAATTTAAGGTCTTGGGAACATTTTTTTGATTGGAATTAAAAGAAATTAGAATAATAAACATGTTGACTGTTTCATTTCATTTATACAAATTGCACCTGTCTTCTTTTGCTGGTTGTGATTTGATAAAATATCTTATAATCTCTACCTCCATGATGTTAAAATGCATTTTGACATAATTAATGCTAGGGGTACAGTTTGTAGTTCACTAAAAATAAATGAAGGCATATATCATCCTTTCCTTCACCATCTCAAGCAAAATAGATATAAAAGTATAATATTTCAATTTAAACCAAGTATATATGTCACATTTGTTTTGTTAACATTATGTATATTGTAATGTAAGTGTGTAACTTACACTTATGCAGTGTATGTACAGTGTACATGTATGCTTGTCATGCAATTGTTAAATGTATTTTATTGAAAATGTACTGCTTTAATAAGTCTGCAGTCTGCTGAGGATCTTTCAGAATGTTTCTTTTCTTTTTGGATACAGGATATTTTCAGGATATTTGCTGTATTGGAAACATTTTTGATTGACTTTTGTATTATTATTATCATTATTATTATAATAATTATTATAATTGCTATCATAATCTTCACCAGTAATAATTAGTGTTTTTGTTGTTATTGTCCTTTAATCATGAGACTATAAAACAAACAACAAAAAATATTTTTATGTCATAATGGTACACTAACTTTCTCTTCTTTTATGTAGGATGTATTACAGGTTTATAAGGGCGCGTTCATGCTTGATTTTGAAGGTAGAATGAGCGATCTGAAACGCTCATCGTAAAAGCTCATCGTGATCGCAGTTCCACGGTGTAGCTGTTCATGCTTACTTCTCTGGCTCATCCAGGCAATTCTCCTTGTGTGGCATTGTGTGACCTTCACTGTGCATGCTACGTAGACCCACTAGAGGTCAGTGCGTTGACCCCATTTAAACGCATCTTTTTGTGAGTTTACGATCGGCGTTCGTGATCGCCGTTTTTCGGTGATTCTACAAAAGTGAGCATGAACGCAAGCGTGTTTTAAACTAAACACGTAACAGATGCCTGATTCTGGCCGTCAAAATCAAGCATGAATGCGGCCTAAGATTTTCATGTAATGTACATTGCTAACCTTGTTCATCCTTATGATTTCATCTGAACGTTGTTTGAAAATTTTCATTTTGTTTAACACTTGTGAAAATAGATGTTGTTTTCTTTTTTCTTGGTTAATTTTGACTCTTTATCAGCCATGGGCTGTGAAACCCTGGAGTGCTTTATAAATGTAGTTGTTTGAGGACACTGCACATGAATGTATGTATTAATTGTGACTAAGGTTAAAGGGATAGTTGAGTTTTGTTACAGAGAGAGCAACACAAAATCATTATTTTGTGAGATAATGAAAAATTGAGTGTCAAATTTGAAAGTGCATACAATTTAAATGACAAAATCATCTTTGTTTGATTAAAATCGGTTCAGAGCGGCAGAAATATCCATAAATATAACCATTTCTAATATTTGTGGGGCCCCTGAAATAGTCTATAATTTTGAACTAGCCCTTGCAAAAAGAAATACTGCCTTACCTTATTTGCCGGCGATAAGGCCGCATAGGCCGCACCCCAACTTTGTTTTTTTTCAGAGAGGAAAAAAAAAAAAAAAACGGACAAAACAAGATACCGGTAATCATAATTTTCTCGAAAACACTATTTTTTTTTACAAACTGATACGAAATTCATCAATTTTCTTATAATTTACCGGAAGTTTAGTTAAAAAAGTGATCGCAGGCAGCTTTGGTGTCCGATATACCCCTACCACAATGTACATGTACGGTGTAATGCGAAACTGCATGAAATGGAAAAACAAAATGGCGACTTGGGATGGATGTTCGCGGTAGCTCCGTTAAACGGTCCCTTCCTTTACTTTTGCAATGCATTGGCACGAACTTAGATCAAGATCTTTCGGCAAATGTTGTGTTAGGACGTTTATTTTCGTCTTCATGTCAACAATGCAAGGTAAAATTGTCGGTAAGATGTGTGGAAATGTCCTGTACCATAGTGGTATAGTTATTTTACCTATTTGTGCTGGTTTTGACTTTCGTTTTTTTATTTTTATTACTCTTTCGCCGTAAAGGCCGTACCCCGACTTTTTGATATTTTCTTTTCCAAAAATACTGCGGCCTTTACGCTGGCAAATACGGTATCAGTTTTTGTTGGCTTTTTCTTGTTGGTATATATTGCGCAAAACCAGCCGGCCTCTGAATTGTTATTATTATTAAATTATGAAATTAAATCAACGGTCACTGTATTTTTCTGATAGTGGAGCTGAATCGGTATGAACTGATTTAATCTAAATTTCACACATTTTGGGGTCTAAAGCTAGCTCCATAGCAATTTTAGGTTGTAAAAGTGCACTAGAAATGTCATAAATCAGAATAAGAGCAATAACCATCCACTTTGAAGGCATTTACGGTCTTAATTTTAAACAAGAACTCAACTGTCCCTTTAATTGTAACAGACAACCGTACCTGTATGTTCCATTTCTCAATGAAAACTGGCAAAGGGTTTTAACAACAAAAAATCTTTGGTGTTCTTTAAATTGATCATGAAAGCTATGATTAAAGATACATAATACACTGACACAGTGGTAATGGTGGGTTGTGGGTCATAAGAATATTTTTGCTTTCAGCATGCAACATTGTAAAAAGAAAATTGCTCTTCAATGAAAGTGAGAGAAAAGGTTAGTGTCAAACACGCCTTCCATGTACATGTACATGTACATGTATATGAAAACAATATTTGTAAGTACCGTATTAAAACCTAAATGTGCTTGCTGCTGAGAGGGAGAAGGATGGTAATTCTAATGTTTTTCCATGTGTGTTAAAGGATATGAGTTAAAGATGAGGTTGAATTCTGGTATGCAAAATTTACATGAACGCTGAAAAAAAAATATCTGGTAACAATTGGAAAAGGTTGTGTGGTGACATATGGTTAGAGGTTTTGGAATCACTCGTATAGTAAGGAAAAAATTGACTCAATGTTGATGAAAGTCATGTACAATGCATGCACAAAGAAATGGGTATATGGGAAAAATGCACAAGCGTTTGGCCCAAACTCTTCATCTATTTCTAGCCATATTTGATTATGAGGGCATTGTAACTTTGTAGTACCGGTAAGATTATTTCTTTTCAGGAATTCAGGAGACATTTCTCTTAATACAGTGTTCTTCCACACTGACGCAAAAAGAACGAGAAATCTCACAAATTATTTTTCACGTTTACCAGAGCTTGACTGTCTCTTAATCATGTTTTTTGGCGCTCAGCAGACATGTCAATCAATGTTCAACACCATTAGAGTGATGCCTCTGTGACCTTGAGTTCACTATCTCATTAAACATCACGATGAGTGGGCTGATGAGACGGACCCCCTCGAATGAATGCCGGTCGGCCCCCGGTCCAAATAAATGAATGCTCCCCCTATGTTATGACCGTGACTGTTGTTATGCATGGTTCAAATTCCTTTCTAGCCGAATTCGATGGTACAGCTTACCTCCATTTCCACACATAGCTCTGCCTAGCCCTAGGAAGTGCAACCAGTAACAAGCTTAATACCAAAGGCCTGGCCTCTGTCTCAGCCCACCCATTGAAATAATGTAGTGAACATGAACATGTGCTTCAATGCAAAAAATGTTGACTCATTATTCAGAAGCAATAAGTGAATATGTTGAACATTTTAGGTTTCTGTTTGCATGTAAATGAATGAAAGGATTTTAGGAGGGGAAGGCGGGGTCTATGTAGGAGATTGCTGCATGTAAAGGTTAAGATCATTATGTTGGGATATTAATGCAAAATGTAACATAAATACAAATAAAAAAATGAAAAAATACACTACATGTAGAGAGCAATTTAGAACTGGAAAGTTTCAGGCATACTGTAGGCCTACATAATTGCTGTAATGAAATCAACAAAACTGAGATGTTAGGGCATTCTACAATACATTTAAATAAATTTACATGTGCACAAATTTTAAATTTAGACCAGCACTAAGAAAGTTATAAATGTTTGAAATATGAGGTCACTACAGCTATACGAATCTCAAATTGGCAAATTTGTCAGTTGATTGTTACATAGTGACAGGTAACTCTCCCATTTGTTGTGTATAAGATATGAGTAATTTCTGTTTTTTCCCTCAAGTGCCTTCTCCCTTGGGGGACTGCTCAATTTATTGAAGAAGAAAAAAGAAATTTTAGTCAAGTTTAAGTGTTGGAGCAATTGGGAAAGTATTCCGGCATTACATCACTGTGAAATTACTGATTCAGCCGATTTGAAGTGCCCATAAGTGATTAGAAATCTAGAAAATTGATTACTTTCTGAAGTCAGATTTCATTCAGACTTTCGCTAGTCGGCTTCTCTGATTTTTCTGCTTTCGTTTAGAGTTATTTGCTATAAAAGTTGGATTTCCCTTTCAATGTTCATCCTATTCTCAGTGCTTTTACAACTTCAAAGAGAAAAGTTATTTCCTGGAAAGGAGAAGGGTTAGAGAAAGAAAAGAAGAACAAAATAAATTGATTAGCCGAGAACCGGGATGCTTTGGTTTTGAAACAAAGTCTGTAAGGCTGTAAGCCATTGCCATACATGGTAACTATCATGACATTGTTCCTCCCTTGCCAAGTCACATGGAAAAGATGTCAGGCTGTTGTTTCCTGAATATTCATATTTTAGTAGCATTCATGTTAAATGAAAAATAACATAAACTGAACAATGAAAACAAAGTGGCAGAGCATGACGGGGCAGGTTAATATCACCCTTCAGCAGGGAGGTATTATTTGACCTCCTGCTTCTCTTTACCCTGGTACATGTATGGATGCCAGTTGAATGTCTGCATTATGATGGTTTGAACATACACTGTACAGCATATTCTTGCACCTATATGTAAAGTTGTACTTGGCTAGAATAATCTTCAGGGAGTGGAGAGTATGCATTGTACCAATTGTATATATCCGCTAAAATCTGGGGTATATTTTAATTTATTTAATAATCTTAAAGCTTCAATTTCGGAAGGTGATTGCTAATTTATGATTAATAGCGATGTAAGATATGGTATGTGATTTTTATGAATGAGGATGTTTCTTTTTCTGATAATGCTATCTTATAAACTAGAGTAATGATTCATTCATTGAAAAAAAAAAAAAAAAAATTAACAATGCTGGTTTTCTGAGGGGAAATTATTTAACCAAATACTGTAAGCAACGAACATGTAATGATTGCATTTGCATTGTGGAGTCCACAGGCATATATACCACAAGAGGAATAATTGTGGATTAATCCTGAATCTCTATGCTTCCTGTGCCCAGAATCCACTCCCAAAGCTGATTTCATATTCACCTCCCCCAAGTGGGGTTGTTGTTTGAACAACGTTAGATGATGGCTCTTTACACGAAAGCCTTGCTTCCTCCTCAAAATCTGCCATGGAGACACAATGGCTTAATTTAGACGTTTTCCGCGGAGATGTCAGCTCGTGGGCTTGTAAGACAAACACCAAACCTCCGCCAGAAGGGCACGGGGAAAGAGAAACAAAATGGCAGAGGAGGGAAAATCAATCAAAGAATGTAAAGCTATGTATTGTGGTTGCCAAGTACCCCCCATGTTTCCAGAATTTCCCGTCTAAATTACGACAGGGAAGTGACGGTGCTAATTTTAAAAGGCTCTCGTGCGTCTTTTGTGCCGTTTGGTTTCTTCCCCTCTCCAGTTTCCAACCCTGTGTGTCTGTCAGCGAATGTACATGTTCATTTCCTCAAGCACTTAAAAGGGTTTTCTAAACTTTGCATGTATTGGTTGTCTGCTTAATGATTCATACCGTTTCTGTTTGAGTGGCGTTGTATTTTAGCCGGACAGTGTGCGTCCATGATGGTGGCTGTGGTTAACAGGGTATTATTTGCTCAGCTATAATTTGCATGCTAATTGCGACAGAAAGCTGTAACCTCCATAGCATGAGCTATTAAGAGACGTCCATTTCCCTTCTTCACTTGAAAAAAAAGGTAATGTTGTGTCATTGTCCCCAGGGTTATAAGTGCATTATGAATGCGTTCATATAAATATTGTGCAACGTTTTGGAAGGTCAAATGAACATATTAGAAAAAGAAAGAACATGTGGAGATACAATGTAACCCTCAATAAAGTAGTAACTGTCACAGCACATGCTAAATAGACGTCCATTTCCCATTCTCTAGAACAACATGTAATGTTTTGTCATCTCCAGGGTTACAAGATCATTTCATGTACCGGTATGAATGTGTTTAGAAAAATATTGTGCAACGTTTTGGAAGGTCAAATGATATTAAAAAAAGAAAAAATAGGAGATAGGGTGTAACCCACAATGAAGTAGTAACTGTCACAGCATGAGCTAAACAGATGTCTATTTCCCCTTCTCTGGAACAACATGCAGGTAATGTTTTGTCATTATCCCCAGGGTTACAAGTTCATTTCATATATGAATGCATTCAGATAAATATCGTGCAACGTTTTGGATGGTCAAACGAATATATTGAAAAAGAAAGATATAAGAGATAGGGTGCAATCCACAATGAAGTAGTAACCGTCACAGCATTCAATGAGCTAAACAGACATCCATTTCCCCCTTCTCTTGAACAACATGTAATGCTTTGTCATAATCCCCAGGGTTACAAGTTCATTTCATGTATGAAGGCATTCAGATCAAAATGTGGTCAAACGTTTTGAATGGTCATGTGGAGAACTTCTAACCATATAGTTTCTTCATTTTGATCACGATGGTTGAAAGTGTTTTTTTCCCCATCAGTGCTCAAAATATGTACACCCAGGCATTGGAGTCTTTTTTGCCCCGGGAACAACATGAAAACATGTTAGCTGAGGGGGCACAGGGTTTGTGCGGAACCCTGTATTGTGTATTCCCCAGGTTACAAGGTCGACTGAAATTTTATTACGTGTACGTCTGAACAAGACCCTTTGTTTTGTTCCCTCTTCTACAACAATGGCCTAGACCTGGCCTTGATGACTTTCCCCCTTTTCCTAGTGCCACATTGAATCATAGAGGGGACTCATGTTTTGTCCATATTTATGTACTCTGAACATAACAATTTGCTCCACTGAGTCATTGTCTTGACTCTTTGTACATAATGCAAGAGCCACCCTTCCACACCCTCCCCCACCCCTCCCTCACTCACAAACCATTGTTACACAAGATATCTAGACTTTAAGAGTACATATACACTTTGAAAACCAATTCCAATAGATAAAGACAAAAACAATGATAACATATTATGCTTGGTCCTTTCTTATGGCAGAATTTACAACTTTTTCTGTCAAAATACACATGAGCATATTGTGTTTTTTGTTGGTGGTTGCTACATTGTATGTTAGTAATTTACATTGTATGTAGTAAAGTTTACATATTTGTGTCACATGATTCCAGGAAGCTGTGAAAAAAATAATTTAATTCAATGCTGTTTCTTTTTTTTCTCTCTCCTAATTAGTGTTTCATCGTTTAAGGAAGATTCTTTGAATGTAAATAAAAACTGTATATATTCTTGTTACTTGTGTACATTCACTGTTTGAAAAGTTTAGTAATATACTGTACATGTACTGTAGTTCACATATTTGTATCTCACAATTCCAGGAAGCTGTGAAAAAATAATTTAATTCAATGCTGTTTCTTTTTTCTCTCTCCCCTATGCAGGCCTTGAGTGTGTAATTGAAAGCGTTTTCGGGTCTGAATTTGTGCAAAAAGTATCTCCTTTCAAAGGTAGGTGAAAGCGAAAGTTAAACAAATATCTCAGGAACATGTATGTTTGGAGCCACAAAGGCAATAACTCTGTTTAAATTATATGATTCAATGCCCCTCTAGCTCCAACAGAACATATACTTGTGTATCCTCTTTCAAAGTCATTTAAGGGTTTAAATTTATGGATTGAAGTATTACATCATGGTTTCCATTACTCTTTCTGAACTAAAATCGAAACAAGGAAACTGCAGTTTTCAGCTTAAAATAAATGAGGTGGGTTTATGCACAGTTCTAGCATGGTTAAAGGGGAAGTCAATCTTGATAATTAGTTTATATGAATGAATAAAAGTTGAACAATGAGAGAAATGGGTTACTGGTAGTGACAAATCTTTTAAAGTTAGAGATAGGGTTTTCAAGTCTGGATGTTAACATCTCTACACTGGAAAACAAATGTGCACTTTCAATTTGTTTTATCCTCTGTACTGTATAGTCAACCTCAAGATTATTGTAACGAAATTGATCCATGTATCTAAAAAAAAACTGTAAACTCATCCTTTAGCTTTAACTCTAGATAAATAAAGAACAAGTGGTGACATTTTACCTAATCTTGTATCAAAATTTTGAAACTGCAATCTGAAACTCTGGATAACCTTTAGTTTGTCATTTCATTTTTTTCTCCGCAGCTGCGCAAGATGACACACACAATCATGAACCTTGCGACTGGCAGGGCGAGAAAGAGAACTGTGCCATGTGCGCAGCCAGGCAAGAAATAGTACAGGTAAAACAAATTTCAAATTCTGTAGATAATAACGATGATGATGATGGTGATGATGACATTAAATGATGAGGATGATGATAATGATGATGATAATGATGATTATGATATTTATTATAGTAATAATAATAATGATAATGAAAATAATAATGATTACAACAATTGGTTTTATGTAGCGCATTTATTAAAGACAAGGCGCTGTCCCTTAGTCAAAGGACAGATCAAAAAGAGTTGTAAAGGTATTTTTCCAGATGTTTTTTTAAAGAAGTCAAGTCAACTATTATTTCTTAGAAATGCAGGGAACAATTTACATGTTCTAATTCCTCTGTCACACCATTGAGACTGACACCTGACCGAACTAAAAAATTAGGTTATATTTTGGAGTTGGTGTGAAGTCCATTTAGCATTGCGACTGATACCTGGGGCTGATAGATGCTGCATGCAAATGCATGCCAACTGGAAACAGTTGATCTGAGTCCCCTTCCAAAAATGTTTGTTAGGAGCCTTGTTAAATAGTTATTTAGTTAATCCTTTCTTTACCCAACATCCCTGTGACTTTCTGTTTAAGTTCTACTTTTGTATTGTTCTTATTTTTGATTTTTGATTTTTGATTTTTGATATTTGATTTTTGATTTTTGATATATATATTTTTTTTTTTGGGGGGGGGGGGGGGGGTTGTCTTTGCCATATGTATTATACATTTAATAATGTTTTGGACACTATTTTGGATCCATTGCTTTCTTATGTAACTGATTCCTCAATCGTGAAATGGCCTTTTGGCAATACGTTAGATTTCCTTAGGCCGAAATGTACAATGTAAAGTGGCGATGGTGTAAATGTAGATGAACTGCTCTGTAGTAGTATCTAGCATTCCCAAGGAGGAAAAATGAAAATGGCTGAATTGTGCAAATCTTCCATTTAAAGCCAGAAGGGTGTTTGACTCCATGTAAGTGTACATGGGTTAATGCCCTTCTAGGTCTCAACGGACAGTACATACAGGCTACCCATGCAAGACGTTAGAATTGGTAGTGGTGTATTTCTGTAGAAAATATGGCCGATCTACATGTGTGTGAAAATATTGAAACTGAAATGTGCATACATGTACATGTACAGTTAATGTTTGTAACATTATGCTACATGTATATACTTGGGGCCCATTGAAATCAGTTTTAATTGGGCAAAAGGCATACAATCTATGTGTGCAGGATAATAAGGGGCTAAATGCAATACACATGTGCAAATTAAGTGTAGAATTACAATACATGTAGAAATTTGCAATTGTCATTTTCAATTTAAACTTTTCACAATATTGTGCAAATTGGATCTTGATCTTTGAGTTTGACTCATGGTATTGGTTTCTCATACATACAGTAAGACAGAGTAGAATTGTATTTAGATAACTTGCAAATGGCTGTAAATACCTTTAACTCGCAGGTATATTACATCACATGTATGTATTGGAAAGTTAAAAAAATCCACAAATAAAGTTGTTCAGCTTTGATTCTTGTCTGTCTGAAGTGCTCTCAAGGTTTCAAATTCTGCATCAGTGCATGATGGAAGATGCGTGCAAATCACAGAAGAAAAACCACAAAAGTGAAGAAAAAAAGATCTACATCCTGCTATTCAGGTTGCTGAACGCTCATCAATTGTACTTGTGGGTTTTGTGTTCAAACTCAAAAGTACCTCATCCCACTATCTCCATCTCCGTCTCTCTCCTCTGTTCTCTCTGTCTTTCCCTTCTTTCTTCCTCTTTCCTCTCCCTTCCTCTTTCCTCTCCCTTCCTCTTTCCTCTCCCTCTCTCCTTCTCTCTCTGTCTTTCTATCTCATCTCTGTCATCTCATTCTCTCTCTCTATCTCTCTCTTTCTCTCTCTCTCTTCTCTTACCCTCTCTCCCTGCCCTGCCTCTCTCGTCCCCCACCCTCTCTCTCTCTGTGTCTCTTTGCCTCTTTGCCTTGTCTACTCAATAATCCCCCCCCCCCCCCAGTTTCTTTCAATCTATCCTCCACCACATATCTCTCGTTATCCTCTTTATCTCATTGATTACATCTGATTTTGTCTTTTTGATGTGTCCCTTATTTGTCCTTTCTCTCTCTTTCTCTCTGCGGTCTCTTTTGTGATATATACATGTATCTCATGTTTTATTGCTTCTCATATGTATTTAATGTATGGAGTTGTACTTTAAATCCTGTTTTCTCTTTTCCTCGCTCACTTTCTCTCTAATTTGATTGTGTTCTTAGGTAATATATCTCCTTTATATTTTGTTTCTATAAATACAGAATTGTCTTTTGAATATCTTTTGCCTTTTAAATTTTGAATTCTCCCTCTTTCACAAAAGTATCTTGGTTTTGCATATTTTGTCAGTTTTAATTTAAATATAGAACTTTTTTTTCCCTTCCCTGAAATGTGGTTTTTAAAGATATTCCCCTACAATCTCATGTTCATATTGGAAGGTTGTTCATAGATGGGTTACCTTGCAAATGGAAGCCTCAATGGCATTTCCAGTGATGATATAATGTTTCAGTGATGATATGATTTACAATGTATCATATGATATTGATCCATCATATGATGTTACCACAATATTCATTACAAATACATGAAAAATCTATTTTATTTTTTAATAACTTTTGTCTAATAAAAATGAACATTTACATGAACGATGTACATGTATGCCTCTGTATCAAACTACATGTATGGATTAGTGCCTTTACATGTTCATGCATGTACAAAGTATTTTTAGGGCTAAATTGATCAAAAATTGTTCTTCTAATTGGCAATTACAATATTAATATTTTTTATTTGTTTGTATATTGTTAAACATCAAATGTAATGCCTCTGAAAGCAGTATACCTGGGCGAGAATGTTGTTAAAAAGTTGAAAGAAATGACAAATTTTGATTGAGAAACAATTATTTTGAATCTCTCAAGGTGTTGCCAATTTAAGTATTTTAAAGCATATTTTTCTTTTAAAAATTCCTGGCATCAAACGCATTATCATATCATGAAACAAAAATGGATGCAAGGTGTCAAGAAAATGTTTGCCCTTTCTACTCATCATTCATCTTGTGTTCTTTATAGGACTCTTTATCAATAGTTTGAGTCAAGCCATGAAATGTGGAATGATTATCACCAAACGGTTAATGTAGCGGAGAACAAACAGGCACCATATAGTTTAATAGTTTTGGTGCTGGTAAAGACTAACTTAAATCTGTAAAAAATCCAATGACCATATTTTGTTGTGATCTCTAGTCCCTTTCCTCCGGTATCGTGTTACACACAAGCTGGTTTAATGAACAAAGAACCCGATAATACTGTATGTGAAAGGCTATAAATGCAGAGCAAATTAGCATTGAAACTTCAGGCAAATTATCTTTACAAGGCACTCTTGGATGGTTTTATTGATTTGTAGGTTTTCATTGCAACCTCTACCATTTATAGGCCTTTTAATTGGCTTGAGAGAATTTCTAGTTTTTGTTGTTTTCTTTATTATGTACTATTTTTTTTACTTATTTAGATCAGCGTCACTAATGACCAGTTTTACTCATTTTTGCATTTCTCTACTGTGAGATAAAGTTAGTTTTATCATTTGTAAAAATTGATATTGAAAAATAGTTTTATCAGTTGTATCAGGTAATTATAGTAATGTAATGTAGTAAGGTAACCCCCCTCAAAATACCCCCCCCCCCCTTCCTGCTCTATTCCTTAGTAAAATGAATGACTTCTCTTTTCTCTCATCCCTGTATATACTCAGAGCAACCTTGAAGGGGACGATGTCTCATGTTTATTTGTTTTCAGTTTGCAAGCATGATATGTTATACTTTGCTTTATTTTTCAAATTCTAGAATCGCGCCAAGTCATAGGCTAAGAATTGATTGTGTGTGAACTGCGGCACATTGTAGAGCCATGTACATGTACCTGTGTAACTGTAGAAATTCCTACAGAACTCCCTTTAAATGACAAGTCAGAGCCTACCTGCTGCTGGGTGGGCCTCCTGCAAATGAGCCCCTTGAAAAGATCCTCAAATTTCCCCAACCTCAAACCCCAAATTAAAGAGGACCACTCTAAAAAAAAGTCTCCCTCTCTCATACACAAAACAGCATTACAGGCTTACAGTACTGGTGAGTTCCTGTAGTGTACATTAAGCTGCATCATTTAATGATGATGTTAAAATGAGCCCCTTAAAAGGATCCCCAAATCTCCCAAACCTCAAACCCCAAATTAAAGAGGTCCACTCTACAATTTGTTTTACTCTCTCTCATACACAAAACAGCATTATAGGCATATACAGTAGTACATGTACTGGTGAGTTCCTGTAGTGAACAAGGAGCTGCATCACCTAATGATAATATTCAAATGAGCCCCTTAAAAGGATCCTCAAATTTCCCCAACCTCAAACCCAAAATTAAAGAGGGCCACCATAAAATTTGTTTTCTTTCTCTCATAAACAAAACAGCATTACAGTTATACAGTACTGTTGAGTTCTTGTAGTGTACAGGGAGCTGTATATTCATATAAAGATAATTTTGAGATCTGGAAATGAAGAGAAATAAATACTGAGCCAAACAAAACGTCATTACCCTGACTGTAATAGAGATAATGTCTTGCAAAAGATTTTGATAGAAAATGAATCAAGGAAGAGAGAGAAAGCTTGCTGCTCCGACTGAATCCATAATATGTAAATGTGCTTTTTGCTTTTCAATTTATTTTCAAGCAGGTTTGTTAAAACTTTGATTGATTTGTGTTTTGCTGGTCCCCAAAACCCATCTACATCATGAGCAACAATTCAGAATGGCTTTATAAAAAGTTCTCTCAAAGGAGATTTCTATATTTGACACCAAATGATCTGCACAAAATTGGACCAACTAATAAACGTATTTCCTATCCATACCATGTATGGTTGCTTACTAACAAGCATTTATCCTTTCTTAGCAGTCAGGTAAAATAGCCACCACTAGTACTACTACTACATGTCCAATATTGCATAGGAACACTTCACAAGCTCATTTGTGTCTGTTGTTCATATCCATTAGAAGACCAAGATACCGTATGAAGCCTTTTTTTCATGAAGGTTTCATTTTGTTTTTTTTGCTGTGAATATGATAACATGAAAAATGAGCTAGCAAATATGCAATGATTATGTGAACACGTACAAGTAAGCTTTCTCCATTTATTGTTGTCAGTTTTTGTCACAACAACAATTTGCAGAACTCCTTGTCATTTGAACGATAAACGGTGAAACCATGTAAAGTAATCAAAACCTTACAAGCAACTAGGTATGAAACTAGGTCATAAACGCGGCTACCGCCCATCCAATGATATGTTCTCTAAAATATCAGCTGAAATACGCTTACCAACTAAATTATTCATAATTTGTAAATATGATGGTTTTTGTGTTTTTCAACTCAAGAATGAAAGGTTGCCTGGTTGAATTAAGGCCTCTGTTGAATACTTTTAAGTGTAAATGTAAGCTTTGATATATCACTGTTAGTTTTCTTTTAACACATTCACAAGAAACATAAATTGGGACTAATCAGTTTTCATATTCTTTAAAAAATACAATTCTTGGTTAAAGGGTAAGAATAATTAAGCTGTTTACTGTACATGTAGTGCTCTGTAAGTCTGTACATGTATATTGTGAATATCTATGTGGAACAGCATACAGAGAAAGTCTCCTTCGAAATGAACCATGTTAGATCCAGAGTAGGGCCTCATCATAATCAAGCAAGATATGAGATGTTTATTAACTTGCCAGAGCTTCTCCAGGGCTTGGCCAGAGCTTGGCCAGGCAGGGCTGGGTGGGCCCCTTGCAAATGAGCGAGACCCTTGAAAGGACCCCCAAATCTCCCCAACCTTAAATTTCAAATTGAAGAGGTCCCCTCTACTCACCAGCATGTTACAGCGTGGTAGGCTTATTAGGATAAATTCATCAAACTACCTCCTGCTCAAGTAAATTCAAATGCTTGTACACTTTTATAGAACAACAGTGTATCCATTTGTCATGTGTAATGAGGTGCTGCAATGTGAAGAACTTGAATCATGTTATGATGCGCTATACATGTATTCTTAACAACTACCGGTAAATTATTCATACCCCTTGTGAAAAAACAAATTGTGCGTGTTTTTCAGTAACTCAAGAGTGAAACTGAAAGGTGGACTGGTTGAATTAGGGCCTTTGTTGAATATTTTTAGATGTACGTTTTGATATGTTTAACATTCTCAAGAAACATCAATCAGGACAAACCAATTTGTCAAATACTTAACAGATTTAAAAACTTGGTTAGGGTATGAATAATTTAGTTTTCAACTGTACATGTTGCAGGCCTGATATGTTGCACTTTTCAATGATTATGACTTCAAGGTTTTATTCTTTGCTTATCCAAGTAACCACTGTGTCATTCAATAATGAATAATAATGAAAACCTTAGTTACTTTTAGATGTAGCTTTAACATGTCACATTTTCAAGGAACATATATTAGGACGAATAAATTACAAATCTTGGTAAGGGTATGAATAATTTAATTGTTAACTGTACATTGTGGCATGTATTCCGGTTAGATTTACAACATGTACTGTACGTGTATATGAAAAACAAAATGTTGTTTTCAAACAAAAATGAAGCTCAGGCTGGATTTAAAAAAAATCTTAATGCCTTGCGAGCCCCTACAATTAGTAAAACATGCATAATACTCTCCCTGTGTTATATAAATCTTCCATCGTGGCAAAAGTAGTGCAAGTTCTATATCAGCATAATTTACACTCAACTAGATCTCTGTGTAGTCTTGTCATGAATGAACAGAAGATTAGAGATCACGTACACCACAGAGGTTTGATCTCTCGTGTTATAACTCATCAACGACCAGATCGATAAAGTGGGTAAATTAGGGAAAATCCCTTCCTTTCAAACTAGTTACAAATGTACATAGGCCATTCACTTGATAATGATATTAATTTGTTGTTTCTGTAACACATTGGAACACTGTGTCTGTATGCACTAACAATATCTGTGTGAACTGGTTTCTAACCATTCTTTCATTCAACCTGTTTATGGACTGTAACATTTTGATTCTGTATGTAAACTGTGGCTTCCTATGGGTATGTCATTTGGAACTCATTCCAACAATATTCAAGATATGCAAACACTTACAAAGTGCAACCTCTGTATTTTGATGATAACCCAACGACAAAGAAAATTGTGATACTGTATATAATATTCAGCAGGTTTCTACAAAAGATCCAGAAAATAACATTTTTGTCTACCCGGAATTGACCCGGAAAGTAAATGCGAACAAATTCAACAAGTTTGTTGTTTCTACAGAACGCAGTTAACAGATATTAGCGAACTTTAGGGGGTCCACTGGATGTCAGGAAAGTGGCGCTGCGCGTACAGTACATGTACAGTGTAATGATGCATTGTGTCCTGTAACCCAAACGCTTTAACTATATAACAGAAACTTTTCTACTGAACTGAGAAGGCGAGAGTACCTGGAAAAGTCCACCTCTGGAAACGGGTACACCTTTCTGTTAGCATTAGCGTTATAATAAACCGATTATTGTGTGTTTCTACAGAAGTGCGTATGTGGTAAACTCCTGAAATCTTGTAGAAATAGGTCATTTGTTGTAGAAACTGGTCATTTGTTGTAGAAACATGTCGTTTGTTGTAGAAACAGGTCATTGATTGTAGAATCAGGTCATTTGTTGTAATAATAATAAATATTTATAAAGCGTACTTTTCTAATTACTTACTCAAGGCGCTATACAAAACAAAATGCACAAAATACACAAATCTCTCTCCAGAAATTTAACAACATAATATCATTTGTAACTCTGAGTAAATAAAACCATTTTAAGAAATTTTTAACATGTTTCTGAAAGGTCATTTGTTGTAGTTTATCTGCAGTAGATGTAGATGTATTATCAGACAGTTATCAGAAACCTGAGTTGAAAAGGATCTTAAAAACCGTTGAAAAAAAAGAATGTCTCTAATAGATATTTCTTTTATCATGTGCACTAGGTGAATACTTGAACTTGAACTAGAAATGATCAAGGAAAGTAAAATTGGGCATGCCATACTGTATATAAAAATATTAATCCTTAAAATGTAATTCAAATATGCTACTTGTGTTAGTTGTGTATGATAAAATTGTCTGTTTGGAGCCAGAAGGATGTCAACTTTAATACACTGTGTTAATGCCCTTCTGGCTCTAAGAAGACAATTTTGTATTTTGTTCCTCTTTTTGTCATGGGACCCTCTGACTTCTTAAGAAATAAGAAACATTTTAGAGGAAAAAAGAAAAGAATTGTATTTTCAGGTTCAAGGTTCACTGCTTACATCATAATTGACAATCTCATTTAATGTTGACTCGGGTCTACAAGTCTGTGAGTCAAAAGAAAGGCACTAGTGCAAGGCTTCCTTTTTCCTTCATCGAGTTTATCGAGCTCCGATGGCACAACAAATTTGTAGACAAGACTTGCCAAGTTGCCATTTTCTACTACTTTGTAATCCCCTTGCTGGAGATTGCGAAGGTTGTGGGTTCAATCCCTTACCGGTATCTTTCTAAGGAAGGCATTTCATCAATATTTCTTCTCTATATTCAATGGTCTGTGTATCAAATTAGCTTCGGAGCAAATTTTGACTTTGGCGTACATGTATGCGTCAAAGAACAGCAATACAATCGTCATGTCAATCACACTTGCCATGGCATTGTCATAAATATCACTCCCCCCTCAAAAAAAAAACCCTCCTCAAAAGTCAAAACATTATGCTTTTCTCATATTCACTTCTAGAGGAAAACGAAATAGAGCTTCATAGGTGGTGGATTGATGATACATATGGCAGGGGTAGCACTGCTGATTAAATTATGCTCAATTAGATTGGAGAAATATGTCAGATTGGGTTTGTCTTTTCTTCTGTAACCATTAAGCCTTGAGGAGGCAAGTTTCTCATTAGAAT